>WNWK01002251.1:0-64414 GCA_009830355.1 Cherax destructor
ATGCCTTCAACATGTATGAAATAAAGACTGGGAAGCGACAACGATTATGCAGAATTCACCTAAATGTCATCAAGCAGATAGGGAGAAAGTATGGTACCACACCTATACCTGCCACTCCACAGCGACCTGTCACCCTACAACAGCGACCTGTCCTCCACAACAGCGACCTGTCCTCCACAACCAGAGGGAAGTGCCCAACCAATTATCCTAACTGTCACTGCCTGATACCATTACCATCTACTCCAAAAGAAGTACTCTCAGAAAAAGTGTGTTGTGTGTGCTTACAGTACACAGCGACCCCCAAGTGCGAAAAGACACACGATTCATGTGTCAGCAATGTGGAGTGGCACTCTGTTGAATCCATGCTTCTTCGAGTATCATACAGTGGTGGACTTCTAGAAACATAAATAGGACCTGTAAATACCTTGTATATATGTAAACAATAGTAAGTGATTGAACCAGGTGTACAAATTTATTTATCAGTGTGAACATGTGTGTTTGTGACAGTATGATTCTAATTCAGTAACAAATATTTGTGTCTAAACAAGAATTGGCAATGAAATGAATAGATCTGCATCAAAACATTATTATCATAGGATGAAAACAACAGAAAATGGAAAAAATGGAAAAAACGATAAATGTTTCTTGTTTCTGCAAGCGGCAGTGCTCCATTTTGCCGACACCACATCATTTAGCACCAACTTCACAGGCTTATATCTCGTAAGTACTGGCCCTAAAATGTTTTTAGCCTATCCTATTTATAAAAATGTGCTCTTCATTATTAGAAAAAAAACTATTTTTTTCAAAATATTCGGTCACTTCGTGAGTGAACGTATATCTACGTGTGGACAGTTTAAGGGTTAAGGACTGAAAATGGCTTGAAATTGAGCTTAAAGTAGCTTAAATGTTCGATTTTGCGATGTTCAGAGTAAACAAATCACGTCATGTGTTCAATACACATCAGCTGGTGGATCTAATATACATTCATGAATGCGCTGATATTATTTATACAATTATTACAATGTTGCATAATAGTAAATGTTCTGTTGTGTGAATAAAAATTCTTTGTGAATAAAAAATCAAAATGAAATTCATTTGTAAAGCCTGGAAATATAGCTGATAAACAAACAAAATGTTATTTTAGTTCCACAAATGCCTGCATTGTTTATTCTGGACCCTGTTTTGAAACTGGCATATATTGAAATTTTTGTGAAATTGGTCAAATTACTAACTTTCTGATCACTTTTTTGGGTAGTTAAAATAGCTGTTTGGGTGATTTCTTGTGCTCAGTTGATAAAATGGAACAAATACTAGCTAAGTAGCTAAAATTTGGTCTACTGGAAAAGTGTAATTGGCCTAATATAGTAAAGTAAAGGTTTATTTCTTTGTAAAGATTACAATGTGTAATTACAATTTTGGTTTGCTAAGTACAAAGGATGCCACTATCATGCTGGGGCAGTTCAGGCAGACTAGTCCTAATACAGTGGACCCCCGAGTTTCGTAAACCCCGGAAATCGTGCAATTATGTAAGTATAATATTGTAAGTGCTTTTGTAAGTGTATTTTTGGGGGTCTGAAATAGACTAACCTACGTGACATTATTTCTTAAGGACGTAAATTCGTTCGGTAATAGCACTTGAGCAGGCTTCTGGAATGAAGTTTTTACGAAACTCGGGGGTCCACTGTACATAGAAACAACTTAAAACTAGACAGATAATAGTACCAGTGGTTAGAAACAGGAATTTTGGCAAAATAACTGCAGAAAATGGAAGAAAATCACGACAAAATCTCCTCCCGCAGAGAGGTAAACACGTGCCCTGCTCACCGGATGTTTTGCTGTTCACAGAGCCAACTAGAGGCAGCCTTCTAAAGCTTCTCCTTATTGTTATTATTACTTATGCGTATTATTATTATTATTATTATTATTACTATTATATTGTATTATCGTTATTATTATTATTATTATAATTATTATTATTAGTTGTTTTTTTTTTCAACAAGTCGGCCATCTCCACCGAGGCAGGGTGACCCAAAAGAAGAAAATCTCCAAAAACAAAATACTTTCATCATCATTCAACACTTTCACCACACTCATACATAATCACTGTCTTTGCAGAGGCGCTCAGATACTACAGTTTAGAATAGTCCCTCCAAACTATCACTATCCCAGACCCCTCCTTTAAAGTGCAGGCATTGTACTTCCCATTTCCAGGACTCAAGTCCGGGTATATCAATAACCGGTTTCCCCGAACCCCTTCACTAAATATTACCCTGCTCACACTCCAACAGCTCGTCAGGTCCCAAACCATTCGTCTGCATTCCTCCTATCTAACACGCTCACACCCGCTTGCTGGAAGTCCAAGCCCCTCGCCCAAAACCTCCTTTACCCCCTCCCTCCAACCTTTTGAGGATGACCCCTACCCCTCCTTCCTTCCCCTACAGATTTATACGCTCTCCAAGTCATTCTACTTTGATCCATTCTCTCTAAATGACCAAACCACCTCAACAACCCCTCTTCAGCCCTCTGACTAATACTTTTAGTAACTCCACACCTCCTCCTAATTTCCACACTCCCAAAATTTTCTGCATAATATTTACCACACATTGCCCTTAGACAGGACATCTCCACTGCCTCCAGCTTCCTCCTTGCTGCAGCATTTACAACCCAAGCTTCACACCCATATAAGAGTGTTGGTACCACTATACTTTCATACATTCCCTTCTTTGCCTCCATAGATAACGTTTTTTTCTCCACAGATACCTCAAGCACCACTCACCTTTTTTCCTTCATCAATTCTATGGTTAACCTCATCCTTCATAAACCCATCCGTGACAAGTCAACTCCCAAATATCTGAAAACATTCACTTCTTCCATACTCCCTCTCTCCAATGTGATATCCATTTTTCTTTATCTAAATCATTTGATACCCTCATCACCTTACTCTTATCTTTGTTCACTTTCAATTTTCTACCTTTAACACCCTCCCAAACTCATCCACTAACCTTTGCAACTTTTCTTTAGAATCTCCTATAAGCACAGTATCATCAGCAAAAAGTAACTGTGTCAACTTCCATTTTGTACTTGATTCCCCATAATCTAATCCTCCTCTCCCCAACACCCCAGCATTTACTTCTTTTACAACCCGATCTATAAATATATTAAACAACCATGGTGACATCACACATCCCTGTCTAAGACCTACTTTTACCGGAAGTAATCTCCCTCTCTCCTACACACCCTAACCTGAGCCTCACTATCCTCATAAAAACTCTTTACAGCATTCAGTAACTTACTACCTATTCCATACACTTGCAACATCTGCCACATTGCTCCCTATCCACTCTATCATATGCTTTTTCTAAATCCATATATGCAATGAAAACTTCCCTACCTTTATCTAAATACTGTTCACATACATGATTCAATGTAAACACTTGATCTCACATCCCTTCCCAGTCTAAAACCTCAATTGCTCATCTGCGATCCTACCCTCTGTCTTACCTCTAATTCTTTCAATAATAACCCTACCGTACACTTTACCTGGTATACTCAGTACATGTAAACTTCTTCTTTCTTTCAACATGTCGGCCGTTTCCCACTGAAGCGGAGTGGCCCAAAAGGAAAAACGAAAGTTTCTTCTTTTACATTTAGTAATATATACAGGAGAAGGGGTTACTAGCCCCTTGCTCCCGGCATTTTAGTCGCCTCTGTACGACACGCATGGCTTACGGAGGAAGAATTCTGTTCCACTTCCCCATGGAGATAAGATGAAATAAGAACAAGAACTAGTAAAAAAGAAGAAAACCCAGAGGGTGTGTATATATATATGCTTGTACATGAATGTGTAGTGTGACCTAAGTGTAAGTAGAAGTAACAAGACATACCTGAAATCTTGCTTGTTTATGAGACAGAAAAAAGACATCAGCAATCCTACCTCATGTAAAACAATTACAGGCTTTCGTTTTACACTTACTTGGCAGGACGGTAGTACCTCCCTGGGCGGTTGTTGTCTACCAACCTACTACCTAGAACTCAGTAAACTTCTTCTTTCTTTCAACACGTCGGCCGCCTCCCACCGAAGCGGGGTGGCCCAAAATGAAAAACGAAAGTTTCCCATTTTACATTTAGTAATATATACAGGAGAAGGGGTTACTAGCCCCTTGCTCCCAGCATGTTAGTCGCCTCTTACGACACGCATGGCTTACGGAGGAAGAATTCTGTTCCACTTCCCCATGGAGATAAGAGGAAATAAGAACAAGAACTAGTAAGAAAATAGAAGAAAACCCAGAGGGGTGTGTATATATATGCTTGTACATGAATGTGTAGTGTGACCTAAGTGTAAGTAGAAGTAACAAGACATACCTGAAATCTTGCTTGTTTATGAGACAGAAAAAAGACATCAGCAATCCTACCTCATGTAAAACAATTACAGGCTTTCGTTTTACACTCACTTGGCAGGACGGTAGTACCTCGCTGGGCGGTTGTTGTCTACCAACCTACTACCTAGAACTCAGTAAACTTATTCCCTTATAATATTTACAATCTCTTTTGTCACCCTTCCCATTATATAAAGTAACTATACACGTTCTCTGCCAATCCTTAGGTATCTTCCCCTCTTTCATACATTTATTTAACAAAAATACCAACCACTCCAACACAATATCTCCCCCTGCTTTTAACATTTCTGTCATGATCCCGTCAGTTCCTGCTGCTTTACCCCCTTTCATTCTACGTAATGTCTCACACACGTCCCCCACACTCACACCCTGCTCTTCCTCACTCCTAAAAGATGTTATACCTCCCTGACCAGTGCATGAAATTACCGCCTCCCTTTCTTCATCGACATTTAAAAGTTCTTCAAAATATTCCCGCCATCTACCGAATACCTCCATCTCCCCATCTACTGATTCCCCTACTCTGTTTTTAACTGACAAATCCATTCGTTCCCTAGGCTTTCTTAACTTGTTTATCTCACTCCAAAACTTTTTCTTATTTTCTGCAAAATTTCTTGACAGTGCCTCTCCCACTCTTTCATTTGCTCTCCTTTTGCACTCTCTCACCACTCTCTTCACCTTTCTTTTACTTTCCATATACTCTGCTCTTCTTACAACACTTCTGTTTTGTAAAAACCTCTCATTAGCTATCTTTTTCTCTTTTAGCACACCCTTTACTTCATCATCCCACAAATCACTCCTCTTTCCTCCTGCACCCACTCTCCTATAGCCACAGACTTCTGCCCCACATTCTAATACTGCAATTTTTAAAACAATCCAAACCCTCTTCAACGCCCCCACTATTCATACTTGCATTTACTCACCTTTCTTCCAAACGTTGCTTATATCTCACCCTAACTTCCTCCTCCTTTAGTTTATACACTTTCACCTCTCTCTTACTTGCTGTTGCCATTTTCCTTATGTCCCATCTTCCTCTTACTCTAACTGTAGCTACAACTAAATAATGATCCGATATATCCGTTGCCCCTCTATAAACATGTACATCCTGATTATGTATTGGTGGATAAACCACCAATACATAATCTAACAAACTACTTTCATTACGTGCTATATCATACCTTGTATAGTTATTTATCTTTTTTTTCATAAAATATATATTACTTATTACCAGACCTCTTTCTACACATAGCTCAATTAAAGGCTCGCCATTTTCATTTACCCCTGACACCCCAAATTTACCTACTACTCCCTCCACAACATTTTTACCCACTTTAGCATTGAGATCCCCAACCACAAGTACTCTCTCGCTTGGTTCAAAACTCCCCACGCACTCACTCAACACTTCCCAAAATCTCTCTCTCTCCTCTACACTTCTCTCTTCTCCGTGTGCATAAACACTTACTATAACCCACTTTTCACATCCAACCCTTATTTTACACTACATAATCCTTGAATTGATACATTTATATTCCCTCTTTTCCTGCCAAAACTTATCCTTCAACATTATTCCTACTCCTTCTTTAGCTCTAACTCTGTTTGAAAGTCCTGACCTAATCCCATTTATTTCTCCCCACTGAAACTCTCCTGGCCCCTTCAGCTTTGTTTCATTCATAACATCCACAATCATCTCTTTCTTATCATTCACACAACAACCACGCACATTCAAACATCCCACTTTGACGGTTTTCTTCTTTTTCTTTTTAGTAAGTTATACGGGAAAAGGGGTTACTAGCCCATTGTTCCCGGCATTTTAGTTGACTTTTACAACACGCATGGCTTATGGAGAAAAGATTCTTATTCCACTTCCCCATGAATATGAAAGGAAAAGTAATAAGAACAAGAACTATGTATTAAGATAAAATCAAAGAAAAAAAACTCAGATGAGTGTGTAAACATAAACATGTACATGCATGTGTAGTGTGACCTAAGTGTACCTGAAACATTGCATGTGTGTGAGACAGAAAAAAGACACCAGCAATCCTACCATCATGTAAAACAAATACAGGTTTCCTTTTTACACTCACTTGGTTGGACGGTAGTACCTCCCCGAATGGTTGCTGTCTACCAACCTACTACTACTTACTAGTACTAGTACCTATTAGTACGTACGTATTATATTATAATTCTTCTTCTTTCAACACGTCGGCCGTTTCCCACCGAAGCGGGGTGGCCCAAAATGAAAAACGAAAGTTTTCCCTTTTACATTTAATAATATATACAGGAGAAGGGGTTACTATCCCCTTGCTCCCGGCATTTTAGTCGCCTCTTACGACACGCATGGCTTACGGAGGAAGAATTCTGTTCCACTTTCCCATGGAGATAAGAGGAAATAAGAACAAGAACTAGTAAGAAAATAGAAGAAAACCCAGAGGGGTGTGTATATATATACAGTGGACCCCCGAGTTTCGTAAACCCCGGAAATCGTACATTTATGTAAGTATAATATTGTAAGTGCTTGTGGAAAAGTATTTTTGGGTGTCTGAAATAGACTAACCTACGTGACATTTTTTCTTAAGGGGGTAAATTCGTTAGGTAATGGCACTTGAGCAGACTTCAGGAGTGAAGTTTTTACGAAACTCGGGGGTCCACTGTATATGCTTGTACATGAATGTGTAGTGTGACCTAAGTGTAAGTAGAAGTAGCAAGATGTACCTGAAATCTTGCATGTTTATGAGACAGAAAAAAGACACCAGCAATCCTACCATCATGTAAAACAATTACAGGCTTTCGTTTTACACTCACTTGGCAGGACGGTAGTACCTCCCTGGGTGGTTGCTGTCTACCAACCTACTACCTTGGTATATTATAATTATTATTATTATTATGTATTATTATTATTAGTAGTAGTAGTAGTATGTAGATATTATAATTCTTATTATTATTAGTACATATGTATTATTATAATAATTATTATTATTATTATTAATTTAGGGAACTGGAGCACAGATCCAATTCCCTAAATCAAGACCCCCTCACCATCATCAAAGAACCTTGACGCTGGTGAGGGGCTCTTGATCTAGGGAATTGGATCTGTGCTCCAGTTCCCTAAATTAATAATAATAATAATAATAATTATTATTATTATAATAATACATACATACTAATAATAATAATAATAATAATAATGAGGACCTTCAGAACACCACCATTAGTTGGCGCATTGCACTGTTTACCTCACTGTGGGAGGATATTTTGTCATGCTTTCCTTCCATTTTTGACAGTTATTTGGCCAAATTTCTTGTTTCTAAGTATGGGTTATAAGAAAGTAAGTGCAAAGGACTGCTGAGAAAAAAAAAGAGTATGATTTCCATGGAATTATAGCATGAAATCATAGATAAACAAGCGAGGTGTGCGGGTTGTGGGTTGAGGGGTAAGCGGGGAAAGCTAGCTTGTAACCTGGATGTTTCCTCATAACTCAGAGTAAAAAATCGATCGAGTGACGGCTCCTATCTTGAAAAATTCGTATGTTGGGACACTCGTAAGTCGAGGTTTCACTGTATACAGTACACTACTGTATAAACATTTAAAAACACAGTGGTACCCCGAGTTTCGGCCATAATTTGTTCCAGAAGGCTGTTCGAGTGCCGTTACAAAACGAATTTGTTCCCATAAGGAATAATGTAAATTAGATTAGTCCATTTCAGACCCCCAAAAATAAACTTACAAAAGCACTTACAATAATACACATACATAATTGTTCGAAAAATTGGATATCACATTGGAGAGAGGGATTATGGAAGAAGTAAATGTTTTCAGATATTTGGGAGTTGACCTGTCAGCGGATGGGTTTATGAAGGATGATGTTAACCATAGAATTGATGAAGGAAAAAAAGGTGAATGGTGCATTGAAGTATCTGTGGAGACAAAAACCGTTATCCATGGAGGCAAAGAAGGGAATGTACGAAAGTATAGTGGTACCAACACTCTTATATGGGTGTGAAGCATGGGTTACAAATGCTGCAGTGAAGAGGAGGCTGGAGGCAGTGGAGATGTCCTGTCTAAGGGCAATGTGTTGTGTAAATATTATGCAGAAAATTCGGAATGTGGAAATTAGGAGGTGTGGAGTTACTAAAAGTATTTGTCAGAGGGCTGAAGAGGGATTGTTGAGGTGGTTTGGTCATTTAGAGAGAATGGATCAAAGTAGAATGACTTGGAGAGCGTATAAATCTGTAGGGGAAGGAAGGCTGGGTAGGGGTCGTCCTAGAAAAGGTTGGAGGGAGGGGGTAAAGGAGGTTTTGTCGGCGAGGGGCTTGGACTTCCAGCAAGCATGTGTGAGCGTGTTAGATAGGAGTGAATGGAGACAAATGGTTTTTGGAACATGACGATCTGTTGGAGTGTGAGCAGGGTAACATTTTGTGAAGGGATTCAGGGAAACCAGTTAATTGATTTAGTTGGACTTGAGTCCTGGAAATGGGAAGTACAATGCCTGCACTTTAAAGGAAGAGTCTGGGATAGTGACAGCTGGGAGGGACTATTCTCTGCTGTCGTATCTGAGCACCTCTGCAAAGACAGTGATTATGTATGAGTGTGGTGAAAGTGTTGAATGATGATGAAAGTATTTTCTTTTTGGGTCACCCTGCCTCGGTGGGAGATGGCTGACTTGTTGAAAAAAAAAAATAATAATTGTTCGAGTTGGGAGCTGTACGAAACTCGGGGTACATACCACTGTATACTAAAAATGTTATAAATGGTGCAAAGCTGACATTAAAACAATATCAAGGATGGTTGACATAAACCCACTACAATTATAGTATGCTCCTTGCTTAGCGATGAATTTGTTTACCAACTTGGTCTTAGGAACGCAACTCCGTCGTTAAGTGAGGAGAGGCTGTAGTGTATATACATGTATTTAATAATACTTCTTTCTTCTTTCAACAAATCGGCTGTATCCCACCAAGGCAGGGTGACCCAAAAAGAAAAACAAAAGTTCCTCTTTTTAACTTTAGTAATGTATACAGGAGAAGGGGTTACTAGCTCCTTGCTCCCGGCATTTTAGTTGACTCTTACGACACGCATGGCTTACGGAGGAAGAATTCTGTTCCACTTCCCCATATGGAATTTAATAATACTTTTTTTTTTTTTCAACACGTCGGCCGTCTCCCACCGAGGCAGGGTGACCCAAAAAGAAAGAAAGTCCCCAAAAATAAAAAACTTTCATCATCATTCAACACTTTCACCACACTCATACATAATCACTGTCTTTGCAGAGGAGCTCAGATACGACAGCTGAGAAAAGTCCCTCCCAGCTGTCACTATCTCAGACCCCTCCTTTAAAGTGCAGGCATTGTAATTCCCATTTCCAGGGGTCAAGTCCAACTAAATCAATTAACTGGTTTCCCTGAATCCCTTCACACAATGTTACCCTGCTCACACTCCAACAGATCGTCATGTCCCAAAAACCATTCGTCTCCATTCACTCCTATCTAACACACTCACACATGCTTGCTGGAAGTCCAAGCCCCTCGCCCACAAAACCTCCTTTACCCCTTCCCTCCAACCTTTTCTAGGACGACCCCTACCCCGCCTTCCTTCCCCTACAGATTTATACGCTCTCCAAGTCATTCTACTTTGATCCATTCTCTCTAAATGACCAAACCACCTCAACAACCCCTCTTCAGCCATCTGACAAATACAGTGGTACCTCGACTTACGATGGTCCCCAAACTCACCCTTTTATGTAAGTTTATTTTTTTAAATGCTTTTGTAAGTGTAATATTGGGGGTCTAAAAGGACTAGTCTATTTTACAACATTTCTTAAGGAGATAAATTCGTTTGGTAATGGCACTTGAACAGCATTCTGGAATGAAAAAATATCGTAAGTCGAGGTACCACTGTACTTTTAGTAACTCCACACCTTCTCCTAATTTCCACATTCCGAATTTTCTGCATAATATTTACACCACACATTGCCCTTAGACAGGACATCTCCACTGCCTCCAGCCTCCTCCTCGCTGCAGCATTTGCAACCCATGTTTCACACCCATATAAGAGTGTTGGTACCACTATATTTTCGTACATTCCCTTCTTTGCCTCCATGGATAACGTTTTTTGTCTCCACAGATACCTCAATGCACCACTCACCTTTTTTCCTTCATCAATTCTATGGTTAACCTCATCCTTCATAAACCCATCCGCTGACACATCAACTCCCAAATATCTGAAAACATTTACTTCTTCCATAATCCCTCTCTCCAATGTGATATCCAATTTTTCTTTATTTAAATTGTTTGATACCCTCATCACCTTACTCTTATCTATGTTCACTTTTAACTTTCTACCTTTACACACTCTCCCAAACTCGTCCACTAACCTTTGCAACTTTTCTTTAGAATCTCCTATAAGCACAGTATCATCAGCAAAAAGTAACTGTGTCAACTCCCATTTTGCATTTAATTCTCCATAATTTAATCCCACCCCTCTCCCCAACACCCTAGCATTTACTTCTTTTACAACCCCATCTATAAATATATTAAACAACCATGGTGACATTACACAACCCTGTCTAAGACCTACTTTTACCGGGAAGTAATCTCCCTCTCTCCTACACACCCTAACCTGAGCCTCACTATCCTCATAAAAACTCTTTACAGCCTTCAGTAACTTACTACCTATTCCATACACTTGCAACATTTGCCACATTGCTCCCCTATCCACTCTATCATATGCCTTTTCTAAATCCATAAATGCAATAAAAACTTCTCTACCTTTATCTAAATACTGTTCACATATATGCTTCACTGTAAACACTTGATCTACACATCCCCTACCCACTCTAAAGCCTCCTTACTCATCTGCAATCCTACTCTCTGTCTTACCTCTAATTCTTTCAATAATAACCCTGCCATACACTTTACCTGGTATACTCAGTAAACTTATTCCCCTATAATTTTTACACTCTCTTTTATCCCCCTTCCCTTTATATAAAGGAACTATACATGCTCGCTGCCAATCCCTAGGTACCTTCCCCTCTTTCATACATTTATTAAACAAAAATACCAACCACTCCAGCATTATATCCCCCCCTGCTTTTAACATTTCTCTCATGATTCCGTCAATTCCAGCTGCTTTACCCCCTTTCATTCTACGTAATGCCTCACGCACCTCCCCCACACTCACATCCTGCTCTTCTTCACTCCTAAACGATGTTGTACCTCCCTGGCCAGTACATGAAATTATCGCCTCCCTCTTTTCATCGACATTTAAAAGTTCCTCAAAATATTCCCGCCATCTACCCAATACCTCCAGCTCCCCATCTACTAACTCCCTACTCTGTTTTTAACTGACAAATCCATTCGTTCCCTAGGCTTTCTTACCTTGTTTATCTCACTCCAAAATTTTTCTTGTTTTCAGCAAAATTTCTTGACAGAGCCTCTCCCATTCTTTCATCCGCTCTTCTTTTGCACTCTCTCACCACTCTCTTCACATTTCTTTTACTCTCCATATACTCTGCTTTTCTACTAACACTTCTGTTTTGTAAAAACCTCTCATAAGCTACCTTTTTCTCTTTTATCACACCCTTTACTTCTTCATTCCACCACTCACTCCTCTTTCCTCCTGCACCCACCCTCCTATAACCACAAACTTCTGCCCCACATTCTAATACTGCATTTTTAAAACTATCCCAACTCTCTTCAACCCCCACTACTCCTACTTGCACTAGCCCACCTTTCTGCCAATAGTCGCTTATATCTCACCCTAACTTCCTCCTCCCTTAGTTTATACACTTTTACCTCTCTCTTACTTGCTGTTGCCATTTTCTTTTTGTCCCATCTACCTTTTACTCTAACTGTAGCTACAACCAAATAATGATCTGATATATCCGTTGCCCCTCTATAAACATGTACATCCTGAAGCCTACTCATCAACCTTTTATCCACCAATACATAATCCAACAAACTACTTTCCTTACGTGCTATATCATACCTTGTATATTTATTTATCCTCTTTTTCATAAAATATGTATTACTTATTACCAAACCTCTTTCTACACATAGCTCAATTAATGGCTCCCCATTTACATTTACCCCTGGCACCCCAAATTTACCTACTACTCCATCCACAACATTTTTACCCACTTTAGCATTAAGATCCCCAACCACAATTACTCTCTCACTTGGTTCAAAACTCCCCACACACTCACTCAACATTTCCCAAAATCTCTCTCTCTCCTCTACACTTCTCTCTTCTCCAGATGCATAAACACTTACTATAACCCACTTTTCACATCCAACCTTTATTTTACTCCACATAATCCTTGAATTTATACATTTATATTCCTTCTTTACCTGCCATAACTGATTATTCAACATTATTGCCACTCCTTCTTTAGCTCTAACTCTATTTGAAACCCCTGATCTAATCCCATTTATTTCTCCCCACTGAAACTCTCCTACCCCCTTCAGCTTTGTCTCACTTAAAGCCAGGACATCCAGCTTCTTTTCATTCATAACATCTACAATCATCTCTTTCTTATCATTCGCACAACATCCACGCACATTCAAACATCCCACTTTGACGATTTTCTTCTTCTTCTTTTTAGTAAGCTATACAGGAAAAGGGGTTACTAGCCCATTGTTCCCGGCATTTTAGTTGACTTTTACAACACGCATGGCTTACGGAGGAAAGATTCTTATTCCACTTCCCCATGGATATGAAAGGGAAAAGCAATAAGAACAAGAACTATTAAGATAAAATCAAAGAAAACTCAGATGAGTGTGTATACAATAAATGTGTACATGTTTGCGTAGTGTGACCTAAGTGTAAGTAGAAGTAGCAAGACGTACCTGAAATCTTGCATGTTTATCAGACAGAAAAAAGACACCAGCAATCCTACCATCATGTAAAACAGTTTCAGGTTTCTGTTTCACAGTCACCTGGCAGGATGGTAGTACCTCCCTGAGTGGTTGCTGTCTACCAACCTACTACCTACATACGTTGTTCTTTATTATTTTTCCTTGCTTTATGTAATGTCTATTATGCCATGTTATTTTTCTATTGACAATTCTGAATTTTTTTTTAAACATGTCAGCCATTTCCCACCAAGGCAGGGTGACCCAAAAAGAAAGAAAAAAACAAAAAAGAAAGAAAAAAACAAAAAAGAAAGAAAACAAAAAGAAAGAAAAAAACAAAAAAGAAAGAAAAAACTTTCATCATTCACCATCATTCATTCATAATCACTGTCTTTGCAGAGGCACTCAGATACGACAGTTTAGATGTCACTCTAAACAGCCAATATCCCAAACCCCTCCTTAAAAGTGCAGGCATTGTACTTTCCACCTCCAGGATTCAAGTCCAGCTAACCAGTTTTCCTGAATCCCTTCACAAAATATTACCCTGCTCACACTCCAACAGCTCATCAAGTCCCAAAAACCATTCATCTGTATTTTTTTTTATTAACACATCGGCCGTTTCCTACCAAGGCAGGGTGGCCTAAAAAAGAAAAACTTTCATCATCATTTACTCCATCACTGTCTTGCCAGAGGCATGCTTACACTACAGTTATAAAACTGCAACATTAACACCCCTCCTTCAGAGTGCCGGCACTGTACTTCCCATCTCCAGGAATCAAGTCCAGCCTGCTGGTTTCCCTGAATCCTTTCATAAATGTTACCTTGCTTACACTCCAACAGCACGTCAAGTCCTAAAAACCATTTGTCTCCTATCTAGCACACTTACACACGCTTGCTGGAAGTCCAAGCCCCTCGAACACAAAAACCTTTTTTACCCCCTCCCTCCAACCTTTCCTAGGCCTACCCCTATCCTGCCTTTCCTCCACTACAGATTTATACACTCTTGAAGTCATTCTATTTTGTTCCATCCTCTCTACATGTTCAAACCATCTCAATAACCCCTCCTCAGCCCTCTGGATAATAATTTTGGTAATCCCACACCTCCTCCTAATTTCCAAACTACTGATTCTCTCTGCATTATACGTATTTACACCACACATTGCCCTCAGACATGACGTCTCCACTGCCTCTAGCCTTCTCCTTGTTGCAACATTCACAACCCATGCCTCACACCCATACAAAAGTGTTGGTATAACTTTACTCTCATACATTCCCCTCTTTGCTTTCATGGTGCCCCGTGGCCTGATCGCTAAAGCTCTCGCTTCACACGGCGAGGGTCTGCGTTCGATTCCCAGCCAGGGTAGAAACATTTGGCGTGTTTCTTTACACCGGTTGTCTATGTTCACCCATCAGTAAAATGGGTACCAGTCGACTGGTGTGGGTCGCATCCTGGGACAAGGACCTAATTTGCCCGAAATGCTCTGCATAACAAGGGACTTTCTATATACAGTGGACCCTCGCCATTCGAATTTAATCCGTTCCAGGAGCTTGTTCTTAACGTGAAATGTTCGAAAGGCGATTTAATTTTTCCCATAAGAAATATTGGAAATACAATTAATCCGTTCCAGAAATCCAAAAATATATAAAAAATATTATATTTTAATAAAATTAAGCTTCTACATAGACAAAAACATTAAATACTACAGTGCTGTACTACTAAAAGTATTAGTAAATAAATGCAAGTCTTTTTACCTACCATTATTGAAGATTGTTGATGGCATATGGAAGAGAGGGAGGAGGAGTGAGGGAGGGAGGGGTTAGTGTTTGGAAGGGAATCCCTTCCAGAAGGACTTCAGGTACCAAAGCCCTATCTGGGGTTACTTCTTTCTTTGTCTTTTAATCCCACTAGGGCCAGCTTGGGAGTCACTGGACACTTTAACAAAATAACTGTCCACAGTCCTCTGTTTCTGGCGCCTTTTCAACATGTTCCTGAAGAAGGACATTGTTTGGTCACTGAACATGCTGCTGTTATGGCTTGTTTGAGCTTGTTCAGGGTGGTATTTTTCAACAAAACTTTGCAATCTATTCCACATTGTACACATCTCCTTAATCTCTGAAGAAGGCACCTTCTTCAGCCCCTCTTCCTCCTCCTTCTCCCGTGAATCAATAGCCTCAAATCTGGTCTGATGCTCTTCTATTTCCAGCTCTTGCAGCTCTTGAGTTGTTAGCTCTACCCTGTGGCCCTGCACTAACTCTTCCACATCATCGCCACTCACCTCCAACCCCATGGACTTGCCCAATTCCACAATACAGTCCACAACAGGCACAGGGTCGGCAGGGTCAGGGTCAGCCTCAAACCCTTCAAAATCCCTCTGTTGGACACAACCTGGCCACAATGGTCTCCAAGCAGAGTTCAAAGTCCTTGAAGTCACTCCCTCCCAAGCCTTGCCTATAAGGCCTATGCAGCTGTAGATATTGAAATGATTCTTCCAGAACTCTCTAAGGGTCAATTCACTGTCCGAGGTCATTTCAAAGCACTTTTCAAACACTGCTTTTGTGTAGAGTTTTTGAAGTTACAGATGACCTGCTGGTCCATGGGCTGGAGGAGAGGAGTGGTGTTAGGAGGCAAGAACTTCAGTTTTATGAATTTGAAGTCTTCACACAGTAGGTCTTCCATGTTTTGAGGATGTGAAGGAGCATTGTCCAGCAACAGGAGGCACTTTTGTCCAAACCCTTTTCCTGTAGGTATTTTCTCACACTGGGGCCAAACACTTCATGGATCCAGTCACTGAAAAGGTGCTTTGTGACCCATGCATTCTGACTAGCTCTCCACAAGACACACAATCTACTTTTAACGACATTGTGTCTCTTGAACACTCTGGGATTTTCTGAGTGATACACTAGTAAAGGCTTTAATTTAAAATCCCCACTAGCATTACTACACATCAAGAGAGTTAGCCTGTCTTTCATAGGCTTGTGTCCTGGCAGTGCCTTATCTTCCTGAGTAATGTAGGTCCTGTTGGGCATTTTCTTCCAAAACAGGCCTGTTTCGTCACAATTGAACACTTGTTCAGGTTTCAATTTTTCAGTCTTTATGTAGTCCTGAAACTCCTTTATGAATTTTTCAGCTGCATGTTTGTCTGAACTGGCAGCCTCACCATGCCTTACCACATTATGTATGCCACTACGATGTTTAAATCTCTCAAACCAGCCTTTGCTGGCTTTAAATTCACTACCATTACAATCAGCACTGGTTGCAGGCATTTTCTTTAAAGATCGGCATGCAAGTTCCTTGCCTTTTCACAAATAATTGACTCAGACACACTATCACCCGCTAACTCTTTATCCTTGAGCCACACCAGCAACAACTTCTCAATCTCTTCGATTATTTGTGGTCTGTTTTTGGCTCGCACAGTAACACCTTTTGCAACATCAGCTTGCTTAATTTCTTCCTTCTTAAGCAGGATAGAAGCGATAGTTGACCTGTTTTTGCCATATATCATGGCAAGATCACACAATCGCACACCACTCTCGTATTTTTGTATTATTTCCTTCTTCATTTCTACGGTGTTTCTCACTTTTATCAGCCCAGGGTACCACTAGGAACTTTCTTGGGACCCATGGTAGCTTATTTCACAGTCGCACGTAATGAACAAACTCCAAAAATTATAATTAAGTGTGAAATGTCTGTGGAAGCGTGCAGGGTATTGTTCTCTCGAGTGTAAACAACGCGGGACTGGCTCTCCACGCCTGCGCTGTGAGGCACCCAAGCGCCTGGGCCGACAGGTCACGAACGTATTCGTTCGACTCGCGATAATTTGTTCGCATGACGATTTCGAATTTTTTGTACTAATGACGATTTGTTCGACTGCCGAGCCGTTCGAATAGCGGGGGTCCACTGTAGTAGTATGTCATTGATGTCAGCTAGGCCTGTATACCTTGTACGTGTACTTGTAGTAAATAAAGATATTATTATTATTATTATTATGGATAAAGTTCTTTGTCTCCACAGACTCCTCAGTGCACCACTCACCTTTTTTCCCTCGTCAATTCAATGATTCACCTCATCCTTCATAGACCCATCTGCTGACACGTCCACTCCCAAATATCTGAACACATTCACCTCCTCCAATGGAAATAAGTCACTCTGTCTGACTTTTTTGGGTTATCCTAGGTTCTCTACACATATGCTGCTATGTATGATAATCTATGTAAATGTATTTGTGTATACCTGAATAAACTTACTTACTTACTTACTCTCTCCCTCCAATCTGATATCCAATCTTCTGTTACCTAATTTTTTTGTTATCCTCATC
Source organism: Cherax destructor (assembly GCA_009830355.1). Taxonomy (NCBI): domain Eukaryota; kingdom Metazoa; phylum Arthropoda; class Malacostraca; order Decapoda; family Parastacidae; genus Cherax; species Cherax destructor. The sequence continues at coordinate 17,560 of WNWK01002251.1, forward strand.
ACCTTACTCTTTCCTATATTCACTTTTAATTTTCTTCTTTTACATACCCTACCAAACTCATCAACCAACCTCTGCAACTTCTCTTCAGAATCTCCCAAAAGCACAGTGTCATCTGTATATGTGATATATATTCGCATATATAATCGGTCCTAGGTAGTAGGTTGGTAGACAGCAACCGCCCAGGGAATTACTACCGTCCTGCCAAGTGAGTGTAAAATGAAAGCCTGTAATTGTTTTACATGATGGTAAGCTTGCTGGTGTCTTTTTTCTGTCTCATAAACATGCAAGATTTCAGGTACATCTTGCTACTTCTACTTACACTTAGGTCACACTACACATTCATGTACAAGCATATATATACACACCCCTCTGGGTTTTCTTCTATTTTCTTACTAGTTCTTGTTCTTATTCCCTCTTATCTCTATGGGGAAGTGGAACAGAATTCTTCCTCCGTAAGCCATGCGTGTCGTAAGAGGCGACTAAAATGCTGGGAGCAAGGGGCTAGTAACCCCTTCTCCTGTTTATATTACTAAATGTAAAAGGAGAAACTTTCGTTTTTTCTTTTGGGCCACCCTGCCTCGGTGGGAAACGACCGACATGTTGAAAGAAGAAGAAAGAATATAATCAGTACGATTTGCAAACTGCATTGATGATTCTTATGCAGAATTGAGTGTTTATTGTCTGAGTGAACTTAGTATATCTGCCAGTATGGGCCTTGAATGCTTCTAAAGCATAAAACAAGGGATAGCAAACAGATAATGCACATAATGAGAAATGCAGTGTAGGTTCTTAGAACATTGGTATCCCAATGCTTGCTGTTCAAATTGGTCAGGCTGACTCAGTATTTGGTGTTAGAGTGTAACAAGTAGTGAGGTAGTAGAAGACAAACAACAACTTCCATAAAATAACTTACCTAACACCAAACTTCTACTCCACCATTCTGAGCTCACAAAAATTATAGCTTCATAATACAACATTCTCCATTCTAATGATAGTAAAACAGTGACATTAGTTATGGCCCAAGAAGCATTAAGTCAGTCTAGAACACAGATCTAAGTAAATAGACTTATTCATGATTACTGAAAGATGCTGACTTATAATTACAGTCAGATCAAATAGTACTCCTGACAGATGACTGAAGTATATGCACATACCTGGCAGTCAATTCTATTAAGGTTCTGCTATATGTATAAGAAGCTTGGTTCTGCTATATGTATAAGAAGCTTGGTTCTGCTATATGTATAAGAAGCTTGGTTCTGCTATATGTATAAGAAGCTTGGTTATGCTATATGTATAAGAAGCTTGGTTCTGCTATATGTATAAGAAGCTTGGTTCTGCTATATGTATAAGAAGCCAAGTGATTACCAATCTTTTTCGTTGACTATCCAAGTGAGCTACAGTGCAATTCTCTGGCATAATGTTGCTAGCGTGCCTGCTGCTGAATATAATGATAAATAGCCACTTTGACTAAATACCTCCCTAACAGTTGGTAGACCTTGGCTGTTCATGACCTTACACTGCAACATAGAAAAATTGTACAGTAATCCCCCACTTAGTGATGAAGATATGTTTCAGGGATATGTGACACTAAATAAAATTTGGGAAGGATTATCTGTTTCACTCATCTGAGTAATTATGGGTGGCTGTTGATGGTTGATTTATAGGTTGTTTTCTTAGATGCTGGGTTTACAGTTATTGATAATAAATGAAGCTTCATGAACACAGCCTATAAGGAGACAGTGGATGTATTTTCTTAAATATAGCGGCAATATTCTTTCTTTGTGATGTCTGTGCACAGCTTTGGAATGAGTGATAATGAATGTGTTTCCTTCAGGTCACCCTACCTTTGTGGGAAATGGTCAATGTGTTAAAAATAATGACACTAATAATGTTAATAATAAAATGTTAAGAGAAATGTGTATTCCTATTACTTTTTGTAATATACTGTAATATCTTACTCCTCAGGTGTACAAGAGACATGACCCTTCTACTAGTGAAGAGCAGGAGATGATGGAGAATCTCTTTAATACTCTTTGTTCATGTTTAATGCTGGTGAGCAATCGTGACCTCTTCCTGCGCGGTGAAGGCCTCCAGTTAATGAACCTTATGCTCAGGTTAGTATTAAGCAAGTGGTTTTTATGATTTGATGTGCTATTGGAATGTGAGCAAGGTTACATTTATGAAGGGATTCAGGGGAAACCATTTAGCTGGACTTGAGTCCTGGAGGTGGAGAGTTCAGTGCCTGCACTCAAGGAATGGGTGATGATGTTGTGGTTTACAGGGTCATCAGATGTGTGATCCCAGTGATCTTCTGGCAAGACAGTAATTGAATGAGTGACAATAAAAGTATTTTCTTATTTGTTGGCCCACCCTACCTCAGTGCGAGGCAGCTGGAGTGTTAAAAAAATAAATATTTTGGTAATTTAATTTCCTCAGCAATTGTGAATGAAAACCTATTTTTAAAAATGAAAGTTGTTCTATACAGTGATCCAGTAAGCCACAAAATTGTACTATTTGTTATAAGTAAGGAACATTACAATTGCAGAATGAGTATCCAACATTATTTATACAGTGGTCCCTCGGTTTTCGCCGAAAATTCGTTCCAGAATTCTGCTCAAGTGCCATTACCGAACGAATTTACTTCCTTAAGAAATAATGTCACGTAGGTTAGTCTATTTCAGACCCCCAAAAATACACTTGCAACAGCACTTACGAAAATACACTTACATAAATGTTCGAGTTTGGAGATGCACGAAAACCGAGGGACCACTGTATGCTGTATTATTTATCCTCATTTTTATGCAAAACTAATCTTAATTATAGTGTATGCCTTAATGTTACATTCTGCAGCCCTACACAAACCTACCTGTATAAACTTCAGTGTAATACCTGTAAATAGCATGTTATTATTTGTGTGATCATAAACACAGTAATACAGTGGACCCCCGAGTTTCGTAAAAACTTCACTCCTGAAGTCTGCTCAAGTGCCATTACCGAACGAATTTACTCCCTTAAGGAAAAATGTCACGTAGGTTAGTCTATTTCAGACCCCCAAAAATACACTTCCACAAGCACTTACAATATTATACTTACATAATTGTACGATTTCCGGGGTGTACGAAACTCGGGGGTCCACTGTACTTTCCTATGTCAGTGTTACAAGTATAGATGTAATATTGTAATAATGAATTGGTAAATACCCCCAAAAAACATAATTTGCTTGGCATGATACTTGTTGCATACAAAATGCATGTACATTTTATCATTCTTGCAAAGGCCAGTAATATTTCCATGTAAGTTTTTGATATACTGAATAGAGATGCATGAATGTTAATTAAATTTCTAAAATATTTTATTAAAACATATCCGTATGTTTTAGGCAGAATTTCTTAAAATTGAAAATTGAATTTCTTAAAATTGAAAGTTTCATATTCAAAGAGGAAATATTTTCAGACCTTTAAATTGCTATAAAATATTTATTGTAAATTTTTTCTTTCATGTTTTCATTCCCAAGAGAGAAAAAACTGTCACGTAACGGAGCATTACGAGTTTTGGATCATGCGCTCACAGGTTCAGAAGGTGCTGACAACTGCAACAAATTTGTAGAGATCCTGGGCTTGCGAACCATATTTCCACTATTCATGAAGACTCCAGGCAAGCATGGAAAAAAAGGACTCAATAAAGATCAGGTTTGATAATTCTTATTTTGTGCATCAAGAAATATAAGTGGAACACCAATTGAAAAATTTTTTTTTTTTTTTTTTTTTGCTAATACAGTGGACCCCCGAGTTTCGTAAAAACTTCACTCCTGAAGTCTGCTCAAGTGCCATTACCGAACGAATTTACCCCCTTAAGGAAAAATGTCACGTAGGTTAGTCTATTTCAGACCCCCAAAAATACTTTTCCACAAGCACTTACAATATTATACTTACATAAATGTACGATTTCCGGGGTTTACGAAACTCGGGGGTCCACTGTACAGTGGAACCCCGGATTTTGTACTTAATCCGTTCCAGAAGCTCGGTCTAAATCCAAAACGTACGAAAACTGAAGTAATATTTCCCATAAGAAATAATGTACAGTGGACCCCCGGTTTTCGTAATTAATCCATTCCAGAGAGAGTGACTAAAACTGAATACAGTGGTACCTCAAGTTACGATGGTCCCCAAAATCGCCCTTTTATGTAAGTTTATTTTTTTAAATGCTTTTGTAAGTATATTTTTGGGGGTGTAAAAGGACTAGTCTATTTTACATTATTCCTTATGGGGATAAATTCGTTTGGTAATGGCACTCGAACAGAATTCTCGAACGAAAAAATATCGTAACTCGAGGTACCACTGTACATGGCTGTTATTATGTATTATGATTTCCGAATCTATTTTTCCCATAAGAAATATAATGTAAATTCAATTAATCCGTTCCAGACACCCAAAAGTATTAAAATAAAATATTTTTCTACATTAAATATACATTTAATTGCACAGAAAACAATGAGACATGAAGAATAAAACAATAAAACCATGACACTTACCTTTATTGAAGAGTTGTTGATGTGTGGAAGACAGGAGGAGGGGAGAGGATGGAAGATTTGTTATTGTTTGGAAGGGAAATTCCCTTCCATAAAGACATCAGGTAACAAGTCCTTATCTAGGGTTACTTCCCTTCTTTGTTTTTTAATGCCACTAGGACCAGCTTGAGAGTCACTGGACCCCTGTCTCACAAAATAACTGTCCAGAGAGCTCTGTGTCTGGCGTCTCTTTAAAACTTGCCTAAAATGGGACACCACATTGTCATTGTACATGTTGCCAACATGGCCTGCAACAGCTTTGTCAGGGTGAAAATCATCCATAAATCTTTGCATCTCAGTCCACTTGGCACAAATGTCCATAATCTTTGAAGAAGGCACATTCTTCCAACTCTCTTCGTCCTCCTCTGAAGCAATTTCCTGAACTGTGGTCTGTTGCTGTTGCAGATGAAACTCTTGCAGATCTGCAGTGGTTAGCTCTTCATTGTGGTCCTCCACCAACTCTTCCACATCCTTGCCACTAACCTCCAACCCCATGAACTTCACCAGTGCCATAATTTTTTCCACAACAGGCACAGGGTCCTGAAGGTCATCCCCAAACCCTTCAAAATCCCTCTCTAGGACACAGACTGGCCACAATTTTATCCAAGCAGAGTTCAAAGTCCTGGAGGTCACTTCCTCCCAAGCCTTCCCTATAAGGTTTATGCAATGGAGGATACTGAAGTGATCTTTCCAGAACTCTCTTAGGGTCAATTCAGTGTCCGAGGTTATGTCAAAGCATCTTTGAAACATTGCTTTGGCATACAGTTTTTTGAAGTTTGCAATGACCTGCTGGTCCATGGGTTGGAGGAGAGGAGTGGTATTAGGGGGCAAGAACTTCACTTTGATGAAACGAAACTCCTCCACAATTTGCTCTTCCAAATCTCGAGGATGAGAAGGAGCATTGTCTATTACCAGGAGGCACTTGAGTTCCAATTTATTTTCCAGGAGGTATTTCTTCACACTGGGGCCAAACACTTCGTTGAACCAATCAAGAAAAATTTCCCTCGTGACCCATACCTTACTGTTAGCCTTCCACATCACACACAAATTAGTCTTGGCAACACTGTATTTCTTGAACACCCTGGGATTTTCAGTGATACACCAGTAAAGGCTTCACTTTGAAATCCCCACTAGCATTACTACACAACATAAGAGTTAGCCTGTCTTTCATAGGGTTGTGGCCTGGCAGTGCCTTTTCCTCCTTTGTAATGTAAGTCCTGTTTGGCATTTTCTTCCAAAACAGGCCTGTTTCGTCACAATTGAACACTTGTTGTGGTTTGAATTGTTCAGCCTCTATGTACCCCTTGAATTCATGTACATATTTTTCAGGCGCACATTTGTCTGAACTTGCTCCCTCACCATGCCTTATCACAATGTATATGCCACTACGCTTCTTAAATCTGTCAAACCAGCCTTTGCTGGCTTTAAATTCGCTTACTTCAGCACTAGTTGCAGGCATTTTCTTGACGAGATCACCATGCAACTGCCTTGCTTTTTCAGATATTATCGCCTTCGTAATACTATCTCCTGCTAATTCTTTCTCGGTGATCCACACCAACAACAAAGTCTCCACATCTTCCAGTACAGTGGAACCCCGGAAATCGAACATTCTTCATTCCAGAATGCTATTCAAGTGCTATTACCAAACAAATTTATTCCCATAAGGAATGATGTAAATTAGATTAGTCCATTTCAGACCCCCAAAAATACACCTATAAAAGCACTTACAATAATAAACTTACATAATAGGGCGAGTTGGGAGTGTTCGATTTCCGAGGGTCCACTGTATTTGCGATCTCTGTTTTGTGACCATACAGTGGACCCCCGGTTTACGATAGTCTCCAAACTCTCCCTTTTATGTAAGTTTATTTTTGTAAGTGCTTTTGTAAGTGTATTTTTTGGGGTCTAAAAGGACTAATCTAATTTACATTATTCCTTATGGGAATAAATTCGTTCGGTAATGGCACTTGAACAGCATTCTTGAACGAAAAAATTATGTAAACTGGGGGTCCACTGTACTTGCACCTTTCGCAATAACAGCTTCCTTGATTTCATTTCCCTTGGCCACAATGGAAGCGATGGTTGTATGGGCTTTGCCATACAGCCTGGCCAGCTCGGCGACACGTACTCCACTTTCATATTTTGCAATGATCTCTTTTTTCAGTTCTACCGTGTTTCTGACCTTCTTTACCACAGGGCTGGCTCTAAGAGCTTTCTTTGGGCCCATGGTGGCTTATTTAGCAGTTGCAAGCACTAAAAACAATGGAATAATGACGAAATGTATCATATGAACACGTGGGTGACCGTCACTCGCTGGTAAACAATGGCACACTGACTGTGAATGGTGTGTTGGGCATCTCGAGCCAGGCATATGCATCTGGGACGAATTACGATTACCGAGCGGAATTACGATCACCGAACCAATATTTTTATGAAAAAACGTTACGAACACCGAATATTATGAACTCCAATGACTACAAACACCGGGGGTCCACTGTAAATCCAATTAATCTGTTTCAGACACCCAGAAGTATTAACAAAAAATATATTTTATAGAGAATAACTATAGTTTTACTTACAGAAAACAATGAGAAATAAATATAAAGGACTAATGAAATGGATAAATGAACATTTAAATCACTTTTACCTTTATTGAAGAGTCTTGTTGGTGTATGGAAGACAGCGAGGAGTGGAGAAGGAGGAGAGTTTATTGTTTGGAGACAGGACAAAATACAGTGGTACCTCGACTTACGATGGTCCCCAAACACACCCTTTTATGTAAGTTTATTTTTTTAAATGCTTTTGTAAGTGTACTTTTAGGGGTCTAAACAGACTAGTCTATTTTACATTATTTCTTAAGGAGATAAATTCGTTTGGTAATGGCACTTGAACAGCATTCTGGAATGAAAAAATATCGTAAGTCGAGGTACCACTGTACTTGAATATGACACTAATATCAACTCTACGGCTTATTTATCTATCACAATTCATCTAATATGACATAATAAACAATATTAGTAACATAGAAACATGATATATACTATAGAATGAATAAAATATGTATATCATTACGTATGTGATTAGTGGTGGCTGCGGCAGCTGCCATTCTCTCTCTCCTGCTGTGACTACATATCTTCCCATTATTATAAGAGAAAATGGAGTGTTTGTGAGGCTACCTGCACTACATCACAGTTTCATAAGGAAAACATTGAAACTATGTTCGTAATTTATAAATATGAAATATTGTATAAAAACATAATAGAGAATGTAAAGAAATAAAGTGGTTATTGTATGTATACTATAGTACACACTTACCTTGGAGGAGATGCTGGCAGAGGTTTTGGGTGGTGGAAGATAGCGCAGGGCGGCGTATGTTGCCAGTGGCCCTATAAACCTCCAACAATATTGGAGGAGTTAGTTTCGTGTCGTCCTTTTTCTATCGCTTAATCTCTTAACTTACTTGCTACACTCTTAATACTACACTTTATTGCTGGCTGGCGCTATAGCCTTTACTGACTCCTGCTGCTTTAGTGTTGTACATATCGTAGAATCACTGAAAAATTCTATTGTTTCTTGCCTTCTTTATCAAAGGGCTGGCACTCTGAACTTTCTTTGGCCCCATGGTGGCTTATTTAGCAGTCGCAAGCACAAAAAACAATGGATTATTATGAAATGTTTCGGAAGAATGCGCAGAGTAATGTTTACTCAGCGAATAACAAAGGCATACTGAGTCACAAACATATGAGCGGACGCGTCTGATACGTACAATTTCCAGGTGGAGGTACGAAATCCGGACCAAAATTTTGCCCAAAAAAGTGGTCTAAATCCGAAACGTACGATATTCGGTGTGTACGAAATCCAGAGTTCCACTGTATGTATCTTTAACCATGTTGAGAATAAAAATAAAAAAAGTTACTGACCATTTAGCTATCAGGGTTGTAGAGTACTTGTTCCCTCCCAGCTGTCAAAGGATAACTTAATCATGCATCTCACACCTCGAAACCTTGTATCAAATCAGCACTCTCTTACAAAATTACAGGAAATAATAATATTTATTTTCGATAACTATATAGATCCTAGGTAGTAGGTTGGTAGACAGCAACCACCCAGGGAAGTACTACCGTCCTGCCAAGTGAGTGTAAAACAGAAACCTGTAGTTGTTTTACATGATGGTAGGATTGTTGGTGTGTCTTTTCTGTCTCATAAACATGCAAGATTTCAGGTACATCTTGCTACTTCTACTTACACTTAGGTCACACTACACATTCATGTACAAGCATATATATACACTCCCCTCTGGGTTTTCTTCTATTTTCTTCCTTGTTCTTGTTCTTATTTCCTCTTATCTCCATGGGGAAGTGGAACAGAATTCTTCCTCCATAAGCCATGCATGTCGTAAGAGGCGACTAAAATGCCGGGAGCAAGGGGCTAGTAACCCCTTCTCCTGTATACGTATATTACTAAATGTAAAAGGAGAAACTTTCGTTTTTCCTTTTGGGCCACCCTGCCTCGGTGGGAGACGGCCGACGTGTTGAAAGAAAGAAGAAGAACTATATAGATGTGATATGATTTTTTTAAACCCATATTCCTACTGTAGACTTACCTTGCTGCTGTCATGTAAAATCAAATCACATTTTTATGAGGTGTCTGTTGCTTTCTATCCTGAATATGTGTTCAGTGCTGTTTACAGTAGTTTTATTATTATTTTTTAATATCTGTGTGTATTCTAGGTAGTAGGTTGGTAGACAGCAACCGCCCAGGGAGGTACTACCGTCCTGCCAAGTGAGTGTAAAACGAAAGCCTGTAATTGTTTTACATGATGGTAGGATTGTTGGTGTCTTTTTTCTGTGTCATAAACATGCAAGATTTCAGGTACATCTTGCTACTTCTACTTACACTTAGGTCACACTACACATTCATGTATGTACAAGCAAATACAGTGGTACCTCGGTTAACGATGGTCCCCAAACTCACCCTTTTATGCAAGTTTATATTTTTAAATGCTTTTGTAAGTGTATTTTTGGGGGTCTAAAAGGACTAGTCTATTTTACATTATTCCTTATGGGGATAAATTCGTTTGGTAATGGCACTTGAACAACATTCTGGAACGAAAAAATATCGTTAACCGAGGTACCACTGTATATATACACACCCCTCTGGGTTTTCTTCTATTTTCTTACTAGTTCTTGTTCTTATTTCCTCTTATCTCCATGGGGAAGTGGAACAGAATTCTTCCTCCATAAGCCATGCATGTCGTAAGAGGCGACTAAAATGCCGGGAGCAGGGGGCTAGTAACCCCTTCTCCTGTATATATTACTAAATGTGAAAGGAGAAACTTTTGTTTTTTCTTTTGGGCCACCCTGCCTCAGTGGGAAACGGCCGACGTGTTGAAAGAAAGAAATAAGATCTGTGTGTATCCTAATTATTCATCATTCAAATTTCTCACAAGCATATGGTATCTGTACTTTCAGATATTGATCCTTGAACCTTTTTCATTATTCATTATTCTTTGATATTGTTTACTCATTATATTAAAGTTTTACCATTTGCCTTTTAATATTATGTATTACTGTATGTATTTTACCATACTATTTACCATTTAATCAGTTGCATAACAATAGCATACCATATTTTGTTACCTCATTATTCTGTGTAGATCAAATAACTATGATGACACATTTTCTGGGTCCAGATTTAACCTTCAGGATTTACTTAGTACATAATTGCTTAAACTTTTATTTTACATATGTAAAGTCTGATTTCTTCATGTGGCTTTCTTACTGTTTTATGTTAATACATTTCTGATGCATTAAACAATCCTTGCTTTTCCTCAAGCATAATAAAATTTTACATGTTCATTTTTCTTTTTGGCTAATATGATTTTCATAGAACAATATTATGATTATAATCTTTTTTAGTTCTTGTCACTGAAATTTGGAAGATCATCTGCTTCCTTGTACCAGGAGCCCAGAAATGTGACATTGCACTTTCTCAGGCTCCTCCACCATTATGTTTTCTTAGCTTTTTGGTATATAATCAAGATGTTCCCATTAGATATTTTTGTTCACACTACCCTTGGGTCATTAAATGAGGGCAGGAGGGAAAAAGAAAGGCAAGAGCATGCTTCTTCAGGATGTTTTCAGGTGTCAGTGCCCCCACTGGCTTGTCTAAGATCAGGCCTCTGGAGGATCAAGGCCTGGTCAACCAGGCTGTTACTGGTGGCTGTACTCAGTCCAATGTACAAATCACATCCCAGCTGGTCAGAAACTGATTTGAGGAACTTGTCAAATTTCCTCTTGAAGACAATTAGAGGTTTGTTAGTAATTCATCTTACTCACAATGGGAGAGCATTGAAAAATTGGGGACCTCTGACAATTCTTTGAGTTCTCTCTTAGTGTACTCATTGTGCCACTTCTTTTTATTAGAAGTTCTCTTCACCATTTACCAAGTATCTTGTCTTTATATTGAGTGATTTCAGTGTGCAGGTTAGGGACCAGTTCCTCCAGGATTTTCCAGGTGTAGAAAATGATGTACCTTTCTCACCTACATTCCAAGGAATAAAGTTGAAGGGACTTTAAACATTCCCAGTAGTTTTAATGCTTGATTTAATGTATACAGGCAGTGAAAGTTTTCTGTACATTTTCCAGCTCAGTAATCTCGCCTGCCTTGAAGGGGTTCCATTAGTATACTGCAGTATTGTAGGCTGAAGAGAACAAGTAACTTGAAGAGCATGATTATTAGCTCAGCATCCCTGGTCTTGAAAGTTCTAGTTACCCATCCTAACATTTTTCTTGTGGCAACAATAGCAACATTGTTGTGATCCTTGAATGTGAGATCTTCTGACATCATAACTCCCAAGTCTCACACATGGAACTTTCACTCTATTAAATGATTTGAGTTTGTCTTGTACTCTGTTTTAGTCTTTGTTTCCTCCATTCTTCCATTGAAAACCACCTGAAACCTGTCCTCATTGAACATCATATTGGAAGACTTTATTTATATTCTGTTGAAGATTTCCTGTGTCTTCAAATACAGAGATGACTAAATATGGAAACAGTGGAGATGTAGAGATATGATAATCCCATCAATCATGAAGTAGTTGTTTTGAGGTGGTCAATTCCTCTGCCATGAGAGGTGTTCAGTTTCAAAGTCTTGAAGATTATTCCTCAGGATCCCTTTCCAAATCATAAAAAGCAGCATCCAAAAACAAACATTCTGGTATTTGTGTTATCACAAGCATAAAAATAGAAATAGACACCTATATGGCAATGGTATTATTGCCTAAAGAAGGAAACCACTAGTGATGGAAAGAAAAGATTGTAGTTCTTCCATCTTTAGTAAACCTTGCCAGTAAGTATTGGAGTTCACCCCCTCTTCAGTAGAGAAGGAAAGATAGTTCAGCATTGGAGGGAACTTCTACTCTCTCACAGGAACAAATTAACCTTATGTATATTTGAGGAACGTCTAAACTGTCGTATCTGAGTGCCTCTGCAAAGACAGTGATTATGTATGAGTGATGGTGAAAGTGTTGAATGATAACAAAAGTTTTTTCTTTTTTTTTGGGTCACCCTGCCTCGGTGAGAAGCAGCCGACGTGTTAAAAATATATTTACATTATGTATTATTCATTAGAAGCATTAAACAGTTTGTTTACTTTGAATGGTAAAAACTAGCTAACATTTGACATGTCCAATGAAGAGAATAGAATTGGCCATTTCCCATTTTAACAGACCCTGGGATAAGTGCGAACATCTTCAGTATAATTCAGTACTGTATATCGTAAGGGTTGAAAATAGCAGTACAGTCATCCCTTGGTTTTCGATTGTCTCAGTTTTCGCCGATTTTGGTTTTCACTCACTTTTTTTGTGGAAAAATTGTCTCAGTTTTCGCCGATAGTATGGAACCTGTACACCAGTGCCGCGCACATACAAAGGCCATAGGCCCGCCACCCACGCACCTCCCATGCACATTGTCACGCAGTCTAGCATTGTTTATGCTTGAGTGAACATCACCCCAGGAGTTCATACAAAACATTTATTAACAATTCATTGTTTTTGGCCCTTGATTATTGTGTGTGACTACTAAATAAGCTACCATGGCCCCAAAGAAAGCTTCTAGTGCCAGTCCTTTGGTAAAGAAAGTGAGAAACATGATGGAATTTAAGAGTGAAGCATGCATGCAGGGAGTGTAGCATGTATGCAGGGAGTGTAGCATGTATGCAGGGAGTGTAGCATGTATGCAGGGAGTGTAGCATGTATGCAGGGAGTGTAGCATTCATGCAGGGAGTGTAGCATTCATGCAGGGAGTGTATCATTTATGCAGGGAGTGTAGCATTTATGCAGGGAGTGTAGCATTCATGCAGGGAGTGTAGCATTCATGCAGGGAGTGTAGCATTCATGCAGGGTGTAGCAGGCATGCAGGGAGTGTAGCATTCATGCAGGGAGTGTAGCAGGTATTCAGGGAGTGTAGCAGGCATGCAGGGAGTGTAGTAAGCATGCAGGGAAAGTAGCAGGAAGGCAGGGAGTGGTACCTAGAGTCCTTATGGAGGGGGATTCCCCTTCCCAAAAATAGGGTCTCTTCCCTCTCCCCTCCTCCCTCTCTTCCATCCAGCAACATCGGTCTTCAATAATGGTAAGTGCCACATAGAGTTCATTCCTTTGTGCATGTAAATCTATCTTTAAGGCCCCCCAATTTTTTTTTCCAAACTTCTGGGTTTCTGGAACGGATTAATTGAATTTCCATTATTTCTTATGGGGAAAATAGTTTTGGTTTTCGCCGATTTTGGTTTTAGCTGATCCATCTGGAACGGATTAAAGGCGAAAACCAAGGGATGACTGTAGTAGGGGATTCTGTGGGGGTTGTATGGAGGCCCTTCTTGGCTCCTGGACTCTTAATTTAAATCTATTGTTAACTATAACTATACCACACAATTTAGCATGAGGAGCATGTAGTCTCCATCATCATGTCCCTCCTGCGTAACTGCCGGCCCAACCAGCGGACACGACTTATCAACAAATTCACCGAGAATGATCACGAGAAAGTCGACAGGCTATTGGAGCTGCACTTTAAGTACTTAGAGAAAGTACTAGCTACCAACTATGCACTTGAAGAACAAGCCAAGGTAAAGCAGTCATTCTGTTTTGTGTGTGTGTGCATGTTGTCATTATGATACTTTATGTTAAATCACAAATCTCATCTTAGGAAGATATTATGACAAGCAATAACTTGAGAGTATCTGCTCTGTGTACCATTTTAAAATGAAATCTGGTATATTGGACATTGTAGGTACCTAGCTACCAAAATGATGGATACTGTGTATATCAAGCATCTAAATCAGTGTGATCAGCAGGTACTGAGCACCTGAGCTGGACTTATATAACACTGTTAACAAAATACACTTGCTTTTTGTAAGTCCAAAGAGAGAGTTTACTTTAACACCTTGGAATCCATCAGTTTGGGGAAGAGTTTTGAGTCAGGTTAAGGAATTAATAGAGACCAATAGAATAGAATAAATTGACAATCCATGTCATTCTTCTAAGGCTTTTCTCACAACTCAAGTGTTAGCACAGATGTCTTTAGTGTTAGGTTAAAACTGCAGACATCTGTGTGCTACATAATGCATCATTACTCTGCCAAAATACTACCACACCCAATATAATTACACGTATCTGCTACAGGAATCTGCACACAATGCAGATTCTTCAATGGTGTATGGCAGTGGTCCCACAAGTTTACTTCTGCCTACATACAATATAGGCTCTGTAGTTGTGTACAACAGTGGTCCCACCAATCTATATCCACTTGCACACAATACAGGCTCTGTAGTGGTTTATAACAGTGGGCCAAGTGGCCTACAGCCACTTCCACACAATATTGGCTCTGTAATAACAAAAAAGGCACAATACCGTGACTGGAACAATACACACACAACCCGCACATATAAAAGAGAGGAGCTTACGACGACGTTTCGGCCCGACTTGGACCATTCGCACTAATCTAGTTCATACTTCCCCTCCCTCCACAGATTCTCCTGGTGTCTACTCTATTTCTTGCTCCTCCTGTCCTCTTCAGTACTTCGGAGAAACTGGCCGATCTCTTTCTGACAGACTCAAGGAGCACAAAAATAGTGTTAGGCTTGCCGACACTAATAATGCTCTTTTCTGTCATGTCAGAGATCACAGTCATCCCATTGATTGGTCTTCTGCTAAAACTGTCTACCCTACGTCCAACTTTCACAGTCGCCGCCTGGTTGAATCCTCCCTTATACACAACTTTCCCTGTATGAATCTTAGCCCTGGCTTTGTCTCTGTTGATGCTTTCCTCTCTCATTACATTGTTAAATGCTCTAAACTTCAGAACACCCGTGACTTAACCTGATTCCTTCCCTTTCTTCTCTTCCCCCTTCTCCTTTTTTCTCCTATGGGTTTTCCTTTCTTTCTTTTCTTTTGCCTTGTATTTTCCTTCATTTTATTCGTTTTTTTTCCCTCTCGTACCACCCTTGCGGGCCGCTAGCCTCATTGCAGTGCTCCTTCCCATATGACTGTCTCCTCTACTACCTTTACTACTACTACTACTTCCACTACTCCATCATTACCCCACTCTCTTGTACCCTCCCCTGTCTGCCTGCCTATAAATACCCTTCCTCTGTCTCTGTGTGTTAGTGTGACTTTGTAAATGGTCCAAGTCGGGCCGAAACGTCGTCGTAAGCTCCTCTCTTTTATATGTGCGGGTTGTGTGTGTTTTGGCTCTGTAATGTGTATGGCAGTGGGATAGCCAGCCTGCATCCATTTACAAATAGTATATTCTTTGGTGGTGTATGGCAGTGGGCCAACCTTCGTACATTCATTACAACAATATAGTCAGTGTGAAAGGACAGTGGTTGTCTCTCAGTTTACTATATTTCCACATTATAGCTGAGGGACCTTAACGAAGTGACTTGTCATGCCTATTTCTCATGTGGAGAACTCAAAAGTATATAAGCAGTTAAGGTAACTTCCAGTAAGATAGTTTTAATAATAATAATAATAATAATAATTTTTATTTCATCGCAATTTTACATAGAGATTTACATAGAAGTGCAAGGAGAGCCATTGACATGCCAGGGCATAACGGGCAGCTTAATCTAAAAACTTATGGACTATGTACATAAAATGATGATATTTCATTTGGCTAATTATAATATGGTGACACTACATTGCAGCAAGTGTTTAATAGGATGGTAGTTAATAGTAAAAATTGAAATTATTTTTGGGAAAATGACATTGAGTATTTTTTTAAAGTAATTTACAGAATGCGTATTTAGTTTATGGTGAGTAGGTGGTAATATTACAATGTTATAATAGTACAAATTGAGATTATCTTATAGGAAAAAAATACTGAGCATTTTTTAAAGTAATATTATCGTACATAATTATAATAAAAATGGAATTATCTTATAGGAGAAATAACAATGAGTATTTTTTGAGTATGAGTATTTAGGTAAGGGTGAGTAGGTGGTTTTTGAGAGAGTCTTAAAATGATTCTCAGACAAGGTTATTTTTGTATTTTCTGGTAATGAGTTCCAGAATCTGGGGCCCTTTATGTGCATTGAATTTTTACATAGGTTGCTATGGACGCGGGGTACATCAAAATGTGATCTGTTTCTTGTGTTATGGTCATGGGTCCTATTAAGGTTGGTGAGGAGAATTTTGAGTGGAGGGTTTATATTAGAATGTAGAGTTCTATGTATGTAGTAGGCACAATTATAAGTGTGAATGTTCTTTATGGTGAGTAGTTTTAGGCTTTTGAATATTGGTGGAGTATGCTGGCTAGAGTGGGAATTTGTTATCATTCTGACTGCAGCCTTTTGCTGGGTTATGAGTGGTCTAAGGTGATTTAATGTTGTAGATCCCCATGCACAGATTCCATAAGTGAGATAAGGGTAGATGAGTGAGTGGTATAGTGCAAGGAGAGCTGGTTGAGGTACATAGTAGCGTATCTTAGATAATATGCCTACTGTCTTTGAGATTTTCTTGGAAATTTGTTGTATATGTGTTTGAAATTTAAGGCTGCTGTCAAGGTGGATTCCTAGGAATTTTCCCTCTGTGAGTCTTGTGATGGGTGAACCATTGAGCATTATGTTAAGTGGAACATTTGTGGCTTTGTTCCATACTGTATGAAGTAGGTCCTGTCAGTATTGAGAGTAAGCTTGTTAGTTGTCATCCATGTTGATATTTTCTGTAATTCTGCATTAACAGTGTTGGCCAGTATAACTGGATTTGGGTGAGAGAAGACATATGTTGTGTCATCTGCAAATAAAATGGGTTTGAGTAGTTGTGATGCATTCGGTAGGTCATTTATGTAAATGAGGAATAGGAGTGGCCCCAGGACACTTCCTTGAGGGACTCCGACTGTAATTCATTGTGTGGAAGAGTTCGCTCCATTTGTGTACACGTATTGGCTTCTGTTGCTAAGGTATGACTTAAGGTAGTTGAGTGGGTGCCCCCTTATACCATAGTGTGCTAATTTTGTGAGCAGTAAATCATGGTCGACTGTATCAAAAGCTTTGCGTAGATCAATGAAGATTCCCAGTGGGACTTCTTTCTTCTCAAGTGCGGTGTATATTAACTCCAACATGTGTATAATAGCATCGTTTGTGCTCTTGTTTGTCCTGAATCCAAATTGACAGGGGTTGAGTACATTAATGTTGTACAGTATCTGGGAGAATGTTTGCTGTTATTCATTATGGAAAAAGAAGAGCTTTTGAAAATATTAACAGTATCATGAGCTGAAAGTGAAGGTACATGGTGTTTGGAGAAGTTTATTAGTTTTTATTAATACTTCATTTGATCATAGAATTAGAGAAAGGGTGTTGAAAGTGTTTTTTCGTTATTGTATATATTTTTAATCTTTTAGTAATAGACAGTGTGTGATGTGGTCATTTACTGGAAGGCCTGATATATAAATGTTCACTTTACATTGTATACTGTATTATGTATTAGAAGAGTAAGTCATACTATCATGGCTGAAACAAATCACCACTGTTAAATAGCTTGATAATGGTCTGGGACAGACCGAAACATTGTCTAGTCTTCATTTCCAGAGTTTGAGCTTGTCATGACATGGTATGTTCTGTATTATTATACAAGTATATATATTCTTTCTATATATAGGGATAGAAAGCCTGTGGCTTATTAGGTCTTCTTAGCCTAGAGCAAGGTATCATTCACATTGTGGCTTAGCTTAGGGCAAGGTAGCATCCATTCTGTTATGCAGTCAGTTATTGACCAGACAAAATGGTGCTCAGCCTGACAGACTGAGCAGTGCATTGTGCTTTCTAGAATTTAGTGCTGTATATTTTCTGGTAGTAGGTTGGTAGTCAACAACCACCCAGGGAGGTACTACCGTCCTGCCAAGTGAGTGTAAAATGAAAGCCTGTATTTGTTTTACATGATGGTAGGATTGCTGGTGTCTTTTTTCTGTCTCTTAAACATGCAAGATTTCAGGTACGTCTTGCTACTTCTACTTACACTTAGGTCACGCTACGCAAACATGTACACGTTTATGTATGCACACTCATCTGAGTTTTCTTTGATTTTATCTTAATAGTTCTTGTTCTTATTGCTTTTCCTTTTATATCCATGGGGAAGTGGAATAAGAATCTTTCCTCCGTAAGCCATGCGTGTTGTAAAAGTCAACTAAAATGCCGGGAACAATGGGCTAGTAACCCTGTATAGCTTACTAAAAAGAAAAAGAAGAAAACCGTCAAAGTGGGATGTTTGAATATGCGTGGATGTTGTGCGAATGATAAGAAAGAGATGATTGTAGATGTTATGAATGAAAAGAAGCTGGATGTACTGGCTTTAAGTGAGACAAAGCTGAAGGGGGTAGGAGAGTTTCAGTGGGGAGAAATAAATGGGATTAGGTCAGGGGTTTCAAATAGAGTTAGAGCTAAAGAAGGAGTGGCAATAATGTTGAATAATCAGTTATGGCAGGTAAAGAGGGAATATAAATGTATAAATTCAAGGATTATGTGGAGTAAAATAAAGGATGTATGTGAAAAGTGGGTTATAGTAAGTGTTTATGCACCTGGAGAGAGAGAGAAGTGTAGAAGAGAGAGAGAGATTTTGGGAAATGTTGAGTGAGTGTGTGGGGAGTTTTGAACCAAGTGAGAGAGTAATTGTGGTTGGGGATCTTAATGCTAAAGTGGGTAAAAATGTTGTGGAGGGAGTAGTAGGTAAATTTGGGGTGCCAGGGGTAAATGTAAATGGGGAACCATTAATTGAGCTATGTGTAGAAAGAGGTTTGGTAAGAAGTTATACATATTTTATGAAAAAGAGGATAAATAAATATACAAGGTATGATATAGCATGTAAGGAAAGTAGTTTGTTGGCTTATGTGTTCGTGGATAAAAGGTTGATGGGTAGGCTTCAGGATGTACATGTTTATAGAGGGGCAACGGATATATCGGATCATTATTTGGTTGTAGCTACAGTTAGAGTAAAAGGTAGATGGGACAAAATGAAAATGGTAACAGCGAGTAAGAGAGAGGTAAAAGTGTATAAACTATAAAAGGAGGAGGAAGTTAGGGTGAGATATAAGCAACTATTGGCAGAAAGGTGGGCTAGTGCAAGTATGAGTAGTGGGGGGTTGAAGAGAGTTGGGATAGTTTTAAAAATGCAGTATTAGAATGTGGGCCAGAAGTTTATGGCTATAGGAGGGTGGGTGCAGGAGGAAAGAGGAGTGAGTGGTGGAATGAAGAAGTAAAGGGTGTGATAAAAGAGAAAAAGGTAGCTTATGAGAGGTTTTTACAAAACAGAAGCGTTAATAGAAGAGCAGAGTGTATATGGAGAGTAAAAGAAAGGTGAAGAGAGTGGTGAGAGAGTGCAAAAGAAGAGCGGATGAAAGAATGGGAGAGGCTCTGTCAAGAAATTTTGCTGAAAACAAGAAAAATTTTTGGAGTGAGATAAACAAGGTAAGAAAGCCTAGGGAACGAATGGATTTGTCAGTTAAAAACACAGCAGGGGAGTTAGTAGATGGGGAGCTGGAGGTATTGGGTAGATGGCGGAAATATTTTGAGGAACTTTTAAATGTCGATGAAAAAAGGGAGGTGGTAATTTCATGCACTGGCCAGGGAGGTACAACATCGTTTAGGAGTGAAGAAGAGCAGGATGTGAGTGTGGGGGAGGTGCGTGAGGCATTACGTAGAAGGAAATGGGGTAAAGCAGCTGGAACTGACGGGATCATGACAGAAATGTTAATAGCAGGGGGAGATATAGTGCTGGAGTGGTTGGTATTTTTGTTTAATAAATGTATGAAAGAGGGGAAGGTACCTAGGGATTGGCAGAGAGCATGTATAGTTCCTTTATATAAAGGGAAGGGGATAAAAGAGAGTGTAAAAATTATAGGGGAATAAGTTTACTGAGTATACCAGGTAAAGTGTATGGCAGGGTTATTATTGAAAGAATTAGAGGTAAGACAGAGAGTAGGATTGCAGATGAGCAAGGAGGCTTTAGAGTGGGTAGGGGATGTGTAGATCAAGTGTTTACAGTGAAGCATATATGTGAACAGTATTTAGATAAAGGTAGAGAAGTTTTCATTGCATTTATGGATTTAGAAAAGGCATATGATAGAGTGGATAGGGGAGAAATGTGGCAAATGTTGCAAGTGTATGGAATAGGTAGTAAGTTAATGAAGGCTGTAAAGAGTTTTTATGAGGATAGTGAGGCTCAGGTTAGGGTGTGTAGAAGAGAGGGAGATTGCTTCCCGGTAAAAGTAGGTCTTAGACAGGGATGTGTAATAATGTCACCATGGTTGTTTAATATATTTATAGATGGGGTTGTAAAAGAAGTAAATGCTAGGGTGTTGGGGAGAGGGGTGGGATTAAATTATGGGGAATTAAATGCAAAATGGGAGTTGACAAAGTTACTTTTTGCTGATGATACTGTGCTTATGGGAGATTCTAAAGAAAAGTTGCAAAGGTTAGTGGACGAGTTTGGGAGAGTGTGTAAAGGTAGAAAGTTGAAAGTGAACATAGATAAGAGTAAGGGGATGAGGGTATCAAACGATTTAAATAAGAAAAATTGGATATCACATTGGAGAGAGGGATTATGGAAGAAGTAAGTGTTTTCAGATATTTGGGAGTTGACGTGTCAGCGGATGGGTTTATGAAGGATGAGGTTAACCATAGAATTGATGAAGGAAAAAAGGTGAGTGGTGCGTTGAGGTATCTGTGGAGACAAAAAATGTTATCCATGGAGGCAAAGAAGGGAATGTACGAAAGTATAGTGGTATTAACACTCTTATATGGGTGTGAAGCATGGGTTGCAAATGCTGCAGCGAGGAGGAGGCTGGAGGCAGTGGAGATGTCTTGTCTAAGGGCAATGTGTGGTGTAAATATTATGCAGAAAATTCAGAATGTGGAAATTAGGAGGTGTGGAGTTACTAAAAGTATTAGTCAGAGGTCTGAAGAGGGGTTGTTGAGGTGGTTTGGTCATTTAGAGAGAATGGATCAAAGTAGAATGACTTGGAGAGCATATAAATCTGTAGGGAAAGGAAGGCAGGGTAGGCGTCGTCCTAGAAAAGGTTGGAGGGAGGGGGTAAAGGAGGTTTTGTCGGCGAGGGGCTTGGACTTCCAGCAAGCATGTGTGAGTGTGTTAGATAGGAGTGAATGGAGACGAATGGTTTTTGGGACATGAGCTGTTGGAGTGTGAGCAGGGTAACATTTTGTGAAGGGATTCAGGGAAACCAGTTAATTGATTATTTGGACTTGAGTCCTGGAAATGGGAAATACATTGCCTGTGCTTTAAAGGAGGGGTCTGGGATAGTGACAGCTGGGAGGGACTATTCTCAGCTGTCGTATCTGAGCGCCTCTGCAAAGACACTGATTATGTATGTGTGGTGAAAGTGTTGAATAATAATGAAAGTATTTTCTTTTCGGGGATTTTCTTTCTTTTTGGGTCACCCTGTCTCGGTGGGACACGGCCGACTTGTTGATTATCATATTTGATCATAATTTTACTTATAAATGATATTTAGAATGCATATTAAAGAAAAGTTGCAAAAGTTAGTGGACGAGTTTGGGAGGGTGTGTAAAGGTAGAAAGTTGAAAGTGAACATAGATAAGAGTAAGGGGATGAGGGTATCAAACGATTTAAATAAAGAAAAATTGGATATCACATTGGAGAGAGGGATTATGGAAGAAGTAAATGTTTTCAGATATTTGGGAGTTGACATGTCAGTGGATGGGTTTATGAAGGATGAGGTTAACCATAGAATTGATGAAGGAAAAAAGGTGAGTGGTGTGTTGAGGTATCTGTGGAGAAAAAAAACGTTATCCATGGAGGCAAAGAAGGGAATGTACGAAAGTATAGTGGTACCAACACTCTTATATGGGTGTGAAGCATGGGTTGCAAATGCTGAGCGAGGAGTAGGCTGGAGGCAGTGGAGATGTCCTGTCTAAGGGCAATGTGTGGTGTAAATATTATGCAGAAAATTCGGAATGTGGAAATTAGGAGAAGGTGTGGAGTTACTAAAAGTATTTGTCAGAGGGCTGAAGAGGGGTTGTTGAGGTGGTTTGGTCATTTAGAGAGAATGGATCAAAGTAGAATGATTTGGAGAGCGTATAAATCTGTAGGGAAAGGAAGGCGGGGTAGGTGTCATCCTAGAAAAGGTTGGAGGGAGGGGGTAAAGGAGGTTTTGTGGGCGAGGGGCTTGGACTTCCAGCAAGCATGTGTGAGCATGTTAGATAGGAGTGAATGGAGACAAATGGTTTATGGGACCTGACGAGCTGTTGGAGTGTGAGCAGGGTAACATTTTGTGAAGGGATTCAGGGAAACCAGTTAATTGATTTAGTTGGACTTGAGTCCTGGAAATGGGAAGTACAATGCCTGCACTTTAAAGGAGGGGTCTGGGATAGTGACAGCTGGGAGGGACTATTCTCAGCTGTCGTATCTGAGCGCCTCTGCAAAGACAGTGATTATGTATGAGTGTGGTGAAAGTGTTGAATGATGATGAAAGTATTTTCATTTTGGGGATTTTCTTTCTTTTTGGGTCACCCTGCCTCGGTGGGAGACGGCCGACTTGTTGAAAAAAAAAAAATTAAGCTTGTGTAAACCTGTTAGATAGGAGCAAATGGAGACAGATGTTTTTTATTGGACCTGTTGTTGGAGTGCTTACAGTGTAACTTTTATGAAGGAATTTGTTGAAACTGATTAGCCAAACTTGAATCCTGGATGTGGAAAGGGGGCAGGACTGCACTCTGAAGGAGTGAGAGTGTTGCATTCGGAGGGTAATCTGAATTGTGATGTAAGCACACTTCTGGCATGACAACAATTGAATGAATGGTGGCAAATGTGTTTTCTTCTCTTACACACCCTGCCTTAGCTGAAGATGGTTGTTGAACTAAAAACAATTATAATTTTTTTTACAGGCTGAGAATTTAGATGAAGATGATCTGTATTTGAGGCGATTGGATGGGGGTTTGTTTACCTTACAGTTGGTTGATTACATCATGTTGGATGTGTGTGCGACTGGACCACCATCCATAAAAAGAAGAGTTCTTAAAATTCTTAACCTCCGTAATGCTTCTGTCAAGACTATTAAAAATATAATGAGAGGTATGATGCTTTTTTTTATACAGTGGTACCCCGAGTTTCGTACTGCTCCCAACTCGAACAATTATGTAAGTAGTATATTATTGTAAGTGCTTTTGTAAGTGTATTTTTGGGGGTCTGAAACGGACTAATTTCATTTACATTATTCCTTATGGGAACAAATTCGTTCGGTAACGGCACTCGAACAGCCTTCTGGAACGAATAAAGTACGAAACTCTGGGTACCACTGTACTTACTTAATTGTATGTAGTAATGTATTCATTATTCATTCTATGTTTAATTTTGTTATGCCAAGTATGTGTCATAATAAAATAGTATAATTATGAGTATCTGATACTATATATAAAAACTCCAGCAACACAGCTCTGTGTATAACTATAGTTTTGACTCTACCCATATTTTATCATTGCATAAAACATTGACTTACGTGATCATTTCTTTCAACAGAGTATGCAAGCAACTTAGGAGATAATAGCAGTTCTGAAAGTCAGGCAGAAGAGCAAGACAGAATATTGGATCTTCTTGATAAATTCCAGAACACTTAATACACAAGGAGTACTTGTCATACATACCAATTGTGCTCTTTTTCAGAGACTCCAGCATTCACTGTTATTATTTGCAGTTAATATGCTCATTAATGGAGTAAAGCTTAACAAAATATATTTTCTAAATACTTGAGCTAAAACTTAAATAAGTGTTGGAGGTTAAGGTTCTGCTCAGTGTTGCTACCAGTTTTGTGGATTTTTTCTCAATAATAATTTTCAAAATGTGTGCAATTTTAATTGGCAAATTTTATTTAGATTTCATTTTGGTGTATTCATTTTTAGACATATATACTGTGGTTACACAAGTAATGAAAATATGAACATTTTTAAATTATGATTTATATTCTCAAGTTCAGAACTGCCAAAAACCAGAAATACTTTAATGTAATAATGTTATATTATATTCTCTTTCAGTCTCTTATTTCCATAAGTTGACTTCCTTTTGATACATTAGTTGGCATAAAATTTATAACAATTAAATTTCATAAAATTTAATGATTAATTTTGTTAGTTTCATTAATTAAACAATGTGTTATGGTAGCTTGTGTTGAATAACTTATGGAGAATGTATATGATTGCCTTTTGCATTGAGTAACTTACACAGGGAATGTGTATATGACTGCATTTTAATGCAGTAAACAGCTTGATGAATACAATACAGCCTCTCCTCACTTAGCGACGTACTCGTTCACCGACGACTCGGACTTACGACAGGCTCTCTGACCAATATGCCTACCTAAATAATGTATATTAGAGCTTATTTCCTCTTATTCTCTTTATTACGGTATACAGCACACTACTGTATAAACATTTAAAAGTAAACCAGAAATGTTATAAATGGAGCAAAGGTGATATTAAAACAATATCAAAGATGGTGGTGTAAATATTATGCAGAAAATTTGGGGTGTGGAAATTAGGAGGAGGTGTGGAGTTACTAAAAGTATTAGTCAGAGGGCTGAAGAGGGGTTGTTGAGGTGGTTTGGTCATTTAGAGAGAGTGGATCAAAGTATAATGACTTGGAGAGCATATAAATCTGTAGGGGAAGGAAGGCGGGGTAGGGGTCGTCCTCGAAAAGGTTGGAGGGAGGGGGTAGAGGAGGTTTTGTGGGCGAGGGGCTTGAACTTCCAGCAAGCATGTGTGAGCGTGTTAGATAAGAGTGAATGGAGACGAATGGTTTTTGGGACCTGACGAGCTGTTGGAGTGTGAGCAGGGTAACATTTTGTGAAGGGATTCAGGGAAACCAGTTAATTGATTTAGTTGGACTTGAGTCCTGGAAATAGGAAGTATAATGCTTGCACTTTAAAGGAGGGGTCTGGGATAGTGACAGCTGGGAGGGACTTATTCTCTGCTGTCGTATCTGAGCGCCTCTGCAAAGACAGTGATTATGTATGAGTGAGGTGAAAGTGTTGAATGATGATGAAATTATTTTCTTTTTTGGGGATTTTCTTTCTTTTTGGATCACCCTGCCTCGGTGGGAGATGGCCGATTTGTTGAAAAAAAAAAATCAAAGATGGCTGACACAGACCCACTACCATTATAGTATGCTTCTCACTTAGCGTTGAATTCATTTACCGACGTGGTCTTAGGAACAGAACTCCGTCGTTAAGTGAGGAGAGGCTGTAATTATTTTACCTTAGAGTATTAATTTGTCGGTAATAACATCAGTAAGTTATCTAGTACAGTGGACCCTTGAAATTTGTGATTAATCCATTCCAGAGAGTCTGCCAAAATTCAAAATTCACGATTTTCAAAACCATTTTCCTCATAAGAAATAATGTAAATCAAATTAATCCATTTCATACACCCAAAAGTATTAAAAAAATATTTTTTTTTACATGAAATGTACATTTATCTACACAGAAAACAATGAGACATGAAGAATAAAACAATAATAACATGACACTTACCTTTATTGAAGAGTTGTTGATGTGTGGAAGACTGGAGAAGGGTAGAGGATGGAAGAGTTACTATTGTTTGGAAGGGGAATCCCCTTCCATAGACTTCAGGTACCAAGTCCTTTTCCAGGGTTACTTCCCTTCTTTGTCTTTTCCTGCCACAGTACAGTGGTCCCTCGGTTTTCGTGCATCTCCAAACTCGAACATTTATGTAAGTGTATTTTCGTAAGTGCTGTTGCAAGTGTATTTTTGGGGGTCTGAAATAGACTAACCTACGTGACATTATTTCTTAAGGAAGTAAATTCGTTTGGTAATGGCACTTGAGCAGCATTCTGGAAGGAATTTTCGGTGAAAATCAAGGGACCACTGTACATTCATTACTTACTTTAAAATATTTGTAGTCTTAATGTAGGGAGAAAGGTGTGTAGTATTTATTTGTAGGAATTCAGTGTAGGTAGCCTGTAGACGTAGGTACACGTATGTAGCCCCTCCTGGGCTACACTACACAGCCATATTATTACACTACACAGCTATATTATTACCATGTTCACTGAGTTTAATCGTTTCTAACAACTACCTTTAAATGCCATCATAAACAAAGGGAGAAGTAATGAATAATTCATGCCGAGAATTGTAAACAAACGCATATGAAGGTCGGTTACTGCACCAGATGCCAGATTTACAGTTTTCTCTAACGCTGCAGAGAAAACGTAATGTTTACTCTTCACCTGACTCACCACTCGATATCATATAAACATTGTCTCAACGTTTATATGCTATATGATATGTAACGTGTTTGTTATATAATTTTGAAGAAATCATAGATGGAGTAATGAAAATGAAACATTTAACCTGAAATAAGACACTTGTTTGAGCTTGGTGTGGGGAAGTACCCTGGCTGATTTGTGTGGGGAAGTACCCTGGCTGGTTTGTGGGGGAAGTACCCTGGCTGATTTGTGTGGGGAAGTACCCTGGCTGGTTTGTGTGGGGAAGTACCCTGCCTGGTGTGGGGAAGTACCCTGTCTGGTGTGATCTTTCTTGAATTCTATCTTGTTTCTCGCCCTCTAGCAAAGAGCTGGCACTAGGAACTTGGAACTTTCTTTGGGCCCATGGTGGCTTATTTAGCAGTTGCAAGCACTAAAACAAATGAAATATTAAGAAATGTATTGTACGAACGTGTGAGGTGATCGTCACTCGCCGAGATACAATGCCAGACTGACTCTGAATGGTGTTTGTGTGCCCGCGGCTGCTGGGAGGCCGCTCGGACGCATTTCATACGACCGCCGATTTCTAAGCCAAATCACGAAAATCAAGCCAATAATTTGGCGAAAAAAGTTGCCAATTTTCAAATTTCACAATATTCAAGGGTCCACTGTATTACATTTGTTTATTGAATTCACTGCATTATTAGATTTCGGTCACAAACTGAAACAAGTATAAAGCATGGCTCAAATGAGACTTTTTCTTTTAAACTTTTAAGTCTAATTCTTTGTTTAGAAGAAATGCAGCTATAAGCTGAGATGCTTTGCCTCAAGTTCTGTGACAAGGGTGTTGCTAACATGTCCTAAAGCTGTAATACAAGGAATGCTGACATGTCCTGAAGCTCTGAGACATAAAATGCTGACATGTCCTGAATCTGACATATTTGGGCCATAGCCTCTGGGAGAGACAAAGGGAAGGGGATCTGACCCCTTAGAACTTTGAAGAAAAAAATCATAATATGTGGAAATGGTAATTATTAAATACTGACATGCTGTCATAAGTTAAACCCAGACAGTGGCAATATTCAACAGTGGTATTAGGCTATTTATGATTAGACCAGTAGATAATTTTTTTAATCCACTGGCCATCTTCCACTGAGGCACAGTGATCCAAGAAAGAAGAAACACATTCACCATCATTCACTCAATCACTGTCTTGCTAGAGGTGTGCCTTACTCAGTAAGCCGTGCATGTCGTAAAAGCCAACTAAAATGCAAGGAGCAGAAAGCTATTACCCTCTTCTCTGGTGACCCCAAAAAAGAAAAAAAACATGTTATAAAGTTTTTCATCTTTTTACAGTCAGTAATTTATACAGGAAAAGAGATTACAGTACTAGCTCTTTACTCCCGGCATTTTAGTCGCCTCTTACGACACACATGGCTTACAGAGGAAGGATTCTTTCCCACTTTCCCATGGAGATGAAAAGAAATAAATAAGAACAAGAACTATTAAGAAAATAGAAGAAAACTCAGATGGGTGTGTATACATATACACAGTGGTACCCCGAGTTTCGTCCATAATTCGTTGCAGAAGGCTGTTCGAGTGCCGTTACCAAATGAATTTGTTCCCATAAGGAATAATGTTTAGACTAGTCCGTTTCAGACCCCAAAAATACACTTACAAAAGCACTTACAATAATACACTTACATAATTGTTCGAGTTGGGAGCTGTACGAAACTCGGGGTACCACTGTACTTGTACATTCATGTGTAGTGTGAACTAAGCTTATGAGACAGAAAGAAAAGACACCAGCAATCCTGCCATTGTGTAAAACAATTATAGGTTTACATTTCACACTTATTTGGCAGGATGGTACTACCTCCCTGGGTGGTTGCTGTAAGACCAGTAGATTTTTTTTTTTTTTCAACAAACATGCTGTATCCCACTGAGGCAGGGTAACCTAAAAAGAAAAACAAAAGTTTTTTTTTTAATTTAGTACAGACCAGTAGATTTTTTTTTTCAACACATCGGCTGCTTTCCACCGAGGCAGGGTGACCCAAAAAGAAAGAAAAAACTCATCATCATTCAACTCTTTCACCATCACTCGTACATAATCACATTTCCAGGACTCAAGTCCGGCTAACCGGTTTTCCTGAATCCTTTCACAAAATATTACAATGCTCACACTCCAACAGCTCGTCAGGTCCTAAAAAACATTTGTCTCCATTCACTCCTATCTAACATGCTCACGCACGCTTGCTGGAAGTCCAAGCCCCTCGCCCACAAAACCTCCTTTACTCCCTCCCTCCAACCTTTTTGGGGACGACCCCTACCCCGCCTTCCTTCTCCAATAGATTTATACGCTCTCCAAGTCATTCTACTTTGTTCCATTCTCTCTAAATGACCAAACCACCAGTAGATATGGACCCTAAATTACTGTTAACTGACTGATAGTTGATTTTAGGTGCAGTTCCTTTGACAGTTTACTCAGATTGGATGTATTGGAAATGTTTACATGTCCTGGAGCTCTGAGACACAAGGGATGCTGACTTTTTCTGAAAATTATAGATACAATAGATGCTGACATAGTAGAAAGAAACTGTGCATAGCAAGTCTTTATTTATAGATAAAATTACATTGATAAAGCTCTGTTTAGAGCAAAACCTAGTCTGTAAGTAAAGTTTTGCTCTGCAGTGCCTTTCTTCTATACTTGTTGGCTAGTTTTGCCTCTCACATGAGATGCTGACATGTTTAAACATCACCAAGTTACAATTTTTACTTGCATTGCCACTTCACTAGCAAATAATGCCCATCATTCAAAAACACAACACTTTGAAAATAGACAAGAAACAAATATAAATGCAATAAACCTCAATATAACAGACTGTTAAATCAAAATTATGTCTGATAAATCAGAATGATGTTAAAAAGTGTTAGCTAGATCATGAAAGTACTCTACTCTTTATCTAATATAGCACTGTACACACACTTTATGCATATACGTACTACAATAAACATTGAAAATAAATGAGTCAAAAATACAATTTACCCAGTGAATCTTGTCTGTTATTCCATAAGTCCATTATATTGAGGTCCATTATAATAGGGTTCTGTGTGTCAATCATGCCATGGAATCCACTTTGGCACAGATTAATACACAGAGTAAGCTATATACTGGGAATAATGTACAAGAGATTCAAGTTCAGTTCACGTGACCTGACCTTGTGTCAGTACATTAGTATGTACTGAGGAGGATCCTAGAGTTGAGGATGAAATATTGAGAGATTTGCATGTCTGTATTCAAAGTGTGGAATATCTGAGTATTTATAAGCATGAGATTGCAACTATATTTTTTAATAATGCATCCTATTTAGAAGAACAACACTTATTTTTACTCTTATATTTGCTTGACTGTAAAGATAAATTTTAAAAACCAAACTCTGGTAATATGTTTTTGTCTCCTAAGTACAATGTTGTCATAAAACTTAACAAAATGTTTAAAACTATATGAAAGTATTTTTTTTAACCTTTTTGAAAAAGTGTATATCTGTGTAATTACTCATTTGTAGTTATAGTAGTAAAGTTGTGCTTGTCATGTCTCATTTGCCAAGAAGTACATGCTGCTTATGATTATCTGTACTGATGATTTAATAATTACATTAATAATTACATTCCCTTTTTCTATTTATTGTTAGTTTTAAAATGATCATATTCTGTTATGAACTTGCATATAGTTATCCTGCCTCCTCATTCCTATTTTTAAATGATAATAATTTTTAATGCTTTCAGTCTTTCTTTGTAATTCAGATTTTTAAACTCTTGAATCTATTGATGTTTTGTACCCTGCTTATGTATTTATTTAGATGTGATCAACAATTCACCATTTTTTTTTTTTCAACAAGTCGGCCGTCTCCCACCGAGGCAGGTTGACCCAAAAAGAAAATACTTTCATCATCATTCAACACTTTCACCTCACTCATACATAATCACTGTCTTTGCAGAGGCGCTCAGATAGGACAGCTGAGAATAAGACCCTCCCAGCTGTCACTATCCCAGACCCCTCCTTTAAAGTGCAGGCATTGTACTTCCTATTTCCAGGACTCAAGTCCAACTAAATCAATTAACTGGTTTCCCTGAATCCCTTCACAAAATGTTACCCTGCTCACACTCCAACAGCTTGTCAGGTCCCAAAAACCATTCGTCTCCATTCACTCCTATCTAACACGCTCACACATGCTTGCTGGAAGTCCAAGCCCCTCGCCCACAAAACCTCCTTAACCCCCTCACTCCAACCTTTTCGAGGACGACCCCTACCCTGCCTTCCTTCCCCTACAGATTTATACGCTCTCCAAGTCATTCTACTTTGATCCATTCTCTCTAAATGACCAAACCACCTCAACAACCCCTCTTCAGCCCTCTGACTAATACTTTTAGTAACTCCACACCTCCTCCTAATTTCCACATTCCGAATTTTCTGCATAATATTTACACCACACATTGCCCTTAGACAGGACATCTCCACTGCCTCCAGCCGCCTCCTCGCTGCAGCATTTGCAACCCATGCTTCACACCCATATAAGAGTGTTGGTACCAC
Organism: Cherax destructor; assembly: GCA_009830355.1. NCBI lineage: Eukaryota > Metazoa > Arthropoda > Malacostraca > Decapoda > Parastacidae > Cherax > Cherax destructor. The sequence continues at coordinate 48,454 of WNWK01002251.1, forward strand.
TATACTTTCGTACATTCCCGTCTTTGCCTCCATGGATAACGTTTTTTGTCTCCACAGATACCTCAACGCACCACTCACCTTTTTTCCTTCATCAATTCTATGGTTAACCTCATCCTTCATAAACCCATCCGCTTACAAGTCAACTCCCAAATATCTGAAAACATTCACTTCTTCCATAATCCCTCTCTCCAATGTGATATCCAATTTTGCTTTATTTAAATAATTTGATACCCTCATCACCTTACTCCTATGTATATTCACTTTCAACTTTCTACCTTTACACACCCTCCCAAACTCGTCCACTAACCTTTGCAACTTTTCTTTAGAATCTCCCATAACCTCAGTATCATCAGCAAAAAGTAACTGTGTCAACTCCTATTTTGTATTTAATTTCCCATAGTTTAATCCCACTCCTCTCCCCAACACCCTAGCATTTACTTCTTTTACAACCCCATCTATAAATGCAGTGGACCCTCGGTTTTTGTGCACCTCGAAACTCGAACAATTATGTAAGTGTATTTTCATAAGTGCTTTTGTAAGTGTGCTTTTGGGGGGTCTGAAATGACTAATCTAATTTACATATGTCCTTTTTTTTTTTTTTTAACAAGTCGGCCGTCTCCCACCAAGGCAGGGTGACCCAAAAAGAAAGAAAATCCCCAAAAAGAAAATACTTTCATCATCATTCAACACTTTCACCACACTCATACATAATCATACATTTGTCCTTATGGGAACAAATTTGTTTGGTAACGGCACTCAAACAGCATTCTGGAAAGAATTACAAAAACAGAGGGTCCACTTTATATATTAAACAACCATGGTGACATTACACAGCCCTGTCTAAGACCTACTTTTACCGGGAAGCAATCTCCCTCTCTCCTACACACCCTAACCTGAGCCTCACTATCCTCATAAAAACTCTCTACAGCATTCAGTAACCTACTACCTATTCCATACACTTGCAGCATTTGCCACATTGCTCCCCTATCCACTCTATCATATGCCTTTTCTAAATCCATAAATGCAATGAAAACTTCCCTGACTTCTTTATCTAAATACTGTTCACATATGTATATGCTTCAATGTAAACACTTGATCTACACATCCCCTACCCACTCTAAAGCCTCCTTGCTCATCTGCATTCCTACTCTCTCTGTCTTACCTCTAATTCTTTCAACAATAACCCTACCGTACACTTTACCTGGTATACTCAGTAAACTTATTCCCCTATAATTCTTACAATCTCATTTATCCCCCTTCCCTTTATATAAAGGAACTATACATGCTCTCTGCCAATCCCTAGGTACCTTCCCCTCTTTCATACATTTATTAAACAACAATACCAACCACTCCAACACTATATTATCCCCCTGCTTTTAACATTTCTGTCATGATCCCATCAGTTCCAGCTGCTTTACCCCTATTTCATTCTACGTATTGCCTCACGCACCTCCCCCACACTCACATCCTGCTCTTCTTCACTCCTAAACGATGTTATACCTCCCTGGCCAGTGCATGAAATTACCGCCTCCCTTTTTCATCGACATTTAAAAGTTCCTCAAAATATTCCCGCCATCTATCCAATACCTCCAGCTCCCCATCTACTAACTCCCCTACTCTGTTTTTAACTGACAAATCCATTCATTCCTTAGGCTTCCTTACCTTGTTTATCTCACTCCAAAAATTTTTCTTGTTTTCAGCAAAATTTCTTGACAGAGCCTCTCCCATTCTTTCATCTGCTCTTCTTTTGCACTCTCTCACCACTCTCTTCACCTTTCTTTTACTCTCCATATATTCTGCTCTTCTATTAACGCTTCTGTTTTGTAAAAACCTCTCATAAGCTACCTTTTTCTCTTTTATCACACCCTTTACTTCTTCATTCCACCACTCATTCCTCTTTCCTCCTGCACCCACCCTCCTATAATTATATACATATCAGTTTAGGTCTAGCATATATTTAACAATTAACATCAGTGTATGTTCTTATGCCTTAATATTTTCTCATTGCATAGGATGTCCCTACTGTTGCATTTCTAGTCATAATCATTCCAAGTTCTTTCTCCCTTTAAAGGAAAAGAGATGCCTTATTGTCAGTGAAGAGCTCTTGATCCAAGAAACTGAAGCTACTCTTCCCTTCTTTGGATCATACCTGACTACTTTTCAGTCCCCAGGCATTGTGTGACTGAATATAGATTTAGTGTATCCCCATGCTATATAGTAATAATAATAATAATACGGGTTCTCCATATGATGCTTTCTTCCTGGGCTTATGAGATACCTTTCCTGGATCGTGAGGTGAAAAAAAAAATTACTATATAAAACCACTGTGAAAGTTTAATATTATGTATAAGGCCCAAGTAAAAATCCAACAATTTTTCAAGTAAAATGGACAAATTGGCACATACACACTCCATTAATAATCCTAACATTTCTCTAGGTAGGATACAATAGTGTTGAAGGTATCCTCTCAAGTTCTTTTAGGCTAGTGAGGAATTTTATAGTACCTCTCCTTTCTTGAATTGAGCCTGATTGCCTCCCATTTCCCTAGGCACTGTATAACCTGTGTCTTTAGTGCTCTCCATGAATGTAAAAATGAATGTATTTTCAGATGTGAAATTGTCACCTATGTAGCCCAATAATAATCCAGTCCTTATTGTAAGAGACACCAATGGTAAAAGTTTGATGTTGATCGGAAGAGGTATTCTCCAGTCAACACAAGGAAACCTTGTGATGATGGGGAGACTGATATTGAGTCTTGTGGTGTTGGGGAGACTGATATTGAGCCTCATGGTGTTGGGGAGACTGATATTTAGTCTCGTGGTGTTGGGGAGAATAATATGAGCCTCGTGGTGATGGGGAGCCTGATATCGAGCCTCATGGTGATGGAGAGCCTGATATCGAGCCTCATGGTGATGGGGAGCCTGATATCGAGCCTCATGGTGATGGGGAGCCTGATATCGAGCCTCATGGTGATGGGGAACTTGATATCGAGCCTCATGGTGATGGGGAGCCTAATATCGAGCCTCATGGTGATGGGGAGTCTGATATCGAGCCTTACGGTGATGGGGAGCCTGATATCGAGCCTCATGGTGATGGGGAGCTTGATATAGAGCCTCATGGTGATGGGGAGCCCGATATCGAGCCTCATGGTGATGGGGAGCCTGATATCGAGCCTCATGGTGATGGGGAGTCTGATATCGAGCCTCATGGTGATGGGGAGTCTGATATCGAGCCTCATGGTGATGGGGAGCCTGATATCGAGCCTCATGGTGATGGGGAGCATGATATCGAGCCTCATGGTGATGGGGAGCCTGATATCGAGCCTCATGGTGATGGGGAGCCTGATATCGAGCCTCATGGTGATGGGGAGCCTGATATCGAGCCTCATGGTGATGGGGAGCCTGATATCGAGCCTCATGGTGATGGGGAGCCTGATATCGAGCCTCATGGTGATGGGGAGTCTGATATCGAGCCTTATGGTGATGGGGAGCCTGATATCGAGCCTCATGGTGATGGGGAGCCTGATATCGAGCCTCATGGTGATGGGGAGCCTGATATCGACCCTCATGGTGATGGGGAGCCTGATATCGAGCCTCGAGGTGAGAGGGAGAATGATATCGAGCCTCGTGGTGATGGGGAGAATGATATTGAGCTTCGTGGTGATGGGAAGAATGATACTGAGCCTCGTGGTGATGGGGAGAATGATATTGAGCCTCGTGGTGATGGGGAGAATGATATTGAGCCTCGTAGTGATGGGGAGAATGATATTGAGCCTCGTGGTGATGGAGAGAATTATATTGAGCCTCGTGGTGATGGGGAGAATGATATTGAGCCTCGTGGTGATGGGGAGAATGATATTGAGCCTCGTGGTGATGGGGAGAATGATATTGAGCCTCGTGGTGATGGGGATAATGATATTGAGCCTCGTGGTGATGGGGAGAATGATATTGAGCCTCGTGGTGATGGGGAGAATGATATTGAGCCTCGTGGTGATGGGGAGAATGATATTGAGCCGCGTGGTGATGGGGAGGATGATATTGAGCCTCGTGGTGATGGGGAGGATGATATTGAGCCTCGTGGTGATGGGGAGAATGATATTGAGCCTCGTGGTGATAGGGAGAATTATATTGAGCCTCGTGGTGATGGGGAGAATGATATTGAGCCTCGTGGTGATGGGGAGAATGATATTGAGCCTCGTGGTGATGGGGAGAATGATATTGAGCCTCGTGGTGATAAGGAGAATGATATTGAGCCTCGTGGTGATGGGGAGAATGATATTGAGCCTCGTGGTGATGGGGAGAATGATATTGAGCCTCGTGGTGATGGGGAGAATGATATTGAGCCTCGTGGTGATGGGGAGAATGATATTGAGCCTCGTGGTGATGGGGAGAATGATATTGAGCCTCGTGGTGATGGGGAGAATGATATTGAGCCTCGTGGTGATGGGGAGAATGATATTGAGCCTTGTGATGATGGGGAGAATTATATTGAGCCTCGTGGTGATGGGGAGAATGATATTATTATTATTATTCTTATAATCAAGGGAAGCGCTAAACCCGTAGGATTATGCAGCGCTTGTGGGGGGGATGTGGAAGGTATTCAGGCTTAATTCAGGGAACTGGAGCACAGATCCAATTCCCTAGATCAAGAACCCCTCACCAGCGTCAAGGAACCTCCCTTGAGGGAGAATGATACTGAGCTTCGTGGTGATGGGGAGAGTGATATTGTGCCTCGTCATGGGGAGAATGATATTGAGCCTCGTGGTGATGGGGAGAATGATGAGCCTCGTAGTGTTGGGGAGAATGATATTGAGCCTCTTGGTGATGGGGAAGGTGAATGCTCATCTATAATAATAATAATAATAATAATAATAATAATAATAATAATAATAATAATAATAATGTTTTTATTTCGATGCATGTTACAAGTGTACATTGTTATTGGTAGTTACAATTATAAAACTGTAATGCAAGGAGAGCCACTGGCATGCCATGGCATTAGGGGCAGCTTATTCTAAAGACTTATTTACTAAGTACTTAATGCTAGAGAAATTGATTGAGTTTATTCTAGTTATGTATTATTTCAAAGTACAATATGCTAATGTTCCTGATAATTAGTTATTCTTGTATATGAACGTTAGCATTTGTTTTTCATCGTTGTTGTTGCATGTATGGTTTGGTGTGCGAACACTTGTGAATTTCTTAAAAGAGCAATCATGATCATACCACCATACCTACAAATAATCAACAGGCTTCCGCAGGGTTCATACGGCCCTGAGGCCGTTTTAACTCTTCACCCCCAACAAAAATACCTCAAGTATCAATCAAACAACTATTTATTAGGTTTAGCGCTTCCTTTTGATTATAATAATAAATAATAATGGGTATAGATCATGTTTGCTTTTTATTTACTATAATATTACTTTCGCATGTAAGTTCTTAACAAGCAGCGAGTTAATACTTCATAGTCTATAAGCATCTGTCATTGATATCACACACTGGAATTTATCACTTTAATATTTAAAATTTAAAAATATGACTTTATTCAGCGTAAATTGAATCACAAGGTAAAAAATAATTTCTGCTGAGCTCTGACGTGGGGTCAGGTAGGGAGTTCATTAGTAAGTTAGGCCAATGGAAATAAGTCGCTGGCTTTTTTTTGGGTTATCCTAGGTAATTTACACTATGTATGATAATTGTACTTATGGGTACCTGTGCCTAAATAAACTTCCTCACTTACTAAGTTTGCTCGAAATGCTCTGCATAGCCATGGGCTTTCTACATGTATTCAAGCTGTATGACCCTTGTGGGTTTAGCGCTTAGTCTTGATTTTAATAATAATACTAACATGCATTCAAGTCTCACCCACTTCTGTATGAACAATGTGTCATGTTGAAATAAACTTTAATTTGAATTTGATTATGTGTGAGCACGTGGCAGGAGGTGCGGGCGTGCGCGGGCGTGTGCGGGTGTGCGGTGGTGGTGTTGACACTGAACGTAACTGGTAGACACATGAGGAATCTCTGGTCACTCTCTACTTTCTCCCGCAGTGTACTGAACCAACTAAGTCGTTGCTCACCCCAGCTGGTACAGATAAGGTGTAAGGGTGAGCAGCCAGGGTGGGGTAGTAAGAAGCATATAGCTAAACGTAGGATCCAGCTCCCGACCCTCCAAGACACCATGGATCCCCAGGTGGAGCAGCAGCTGGCACCTCTCAGAGCCAGATGTAAAGACCAGGTGGGCTTCCAGTTCTGTTCAAACTTTTGTTCTTAATTACCAACATTTGTCATACCTTAATACTTTTTTTCTCATTTGCTGCAAAGGAAGGAAGTATAAAAAAGTAAATTTAAGGATAATTTTCAGGAACCTTAATAATTAATCATTCACGACACTACTGCTGTATGACCTTTGTGGGCGTAGCGCTTAGTTTTTATTGTATTACAAAAAATCATGACTACTACATTTGTCAGTCCCATTTTGAAGCATGCAGCACCAGTATGGAACCCACATCTGATAAAGCATGTCAAGATACTGGAGAAAGTTCAAACGTTGGCATTAGACTAGACCCAGAGCTAAGGGGTATGAAACCTGATGATTTTATAAGACAAAAGGACCAGGAGTGACACACACCAGTGAAAGGAATCAACAGGGCAAGTCTGTTCAAGCTGTGGGTCTGGGGTACATGACCTAGACAATGAAGTGGTAGAGGAAGGAGAAGATAAGATTTTGCTCGGATTTTTAACCCCAGAGGGTTAGCCACCCAGGTTAGCCCAAGAAAGTCAGTGCATCATCGAGGTACTGTCTGTCTTATTTCCACTGAGGTCCTCAATCTTGTCCCTGAGGATGCAACCCACACCAGTAGACTAATACCCAGGTACTACCTACTTGCTAGGTGAACAGGGACAGTAGGTGTAAGGAAACATGCCCAGTGTTTCCACCCTTTCCAAGGATCAAACCATGGACACTGTGTGTGTGAAGTGAGTGTTGCTTACCAAGCCATGGGACATTCATAGTTTATTTATTTTATATCTTTATTTTACCACATACTACTAGTACATAGAAAGCCCCTTGTTATGCTGAGCATTTCGGGCAAATTAGGTCAGTGTCCCAGGATGCGACTCACACCAGTCGACTAACACCCAGATACCCATTTTACTGATGGGGAACATAGACAACAGGTGTAAAGAAACATGCCCAATGTTTCTACCCTGGCTGGGAATCGATTCACGCAGCAAGAAGGGAAACCAATACATAGTGGCCAGTGGAAAGGCAAGGCCAGGAGCCGAGACTTGACTCCAGCAACCACAAATAGGTAGGTAGGTAAGGTTCGTCAGGAAACAGGACAAGTGTTTCCTGACGTGGGTCTTAGTCAAATGATGACCCGCCGTTGGAGCTTTTGGTCATCTGACCGAGGCCTTCTGGCTTACCAGTCCACCCCTATATAAAATTATGGTCATAGTTATAACCAACTTATTGTGTGTACATATATCATAAATAGGTGACTAGATAAGAGACCCAAGGTGACAGTAACACAACAGTCAGACTACCCCAGTGAGTAGGTACAGTCTAAGATTGACACTGGAAAAAAAATATATAGCTTAATTGGCTATAGTTTATCTTGAGAGGTTGGACTGTGCAGCTGCACATCTGAGCCAGTCAACAGTTAGTACTGTGTTGCAGATTGGTCAAATATAGACACATATACGTATGCTGATGGCAAAGTAAGGTTTAATTGCTTTAGGCCTTTGTAGTGTTAGGTTTCATTAGTTACATTTTTCCCTATTGCAAGAATAGCTAAATACTGAGTTTTGCAAAAAAAAAAAAAAAAATAATGGAAAATAATGATTGATTTGTGCAGTTGAGATACTGTAATTATATTTTGTGTAAGTCAGAAGAAACATTGATTTTGGGTATATTTTGCCTCAAAGAAATATAAAAAAAGTACCTTTAACTATTGCAGCCATCCTACCCTACTCTAGAAGATGGGCCTAATCCATCTTAACCCAGCCAAACCAATTGTGCACTCACGAGGCATTGCTCAGGTATTGATATTATTGGGGGTGTTTACATCACTGGACCTGTAAGTCATGTCCTAATTGGCCCGACGTATAATTTACCCAATACATACATTCTATCTCCCGTAAAAATAATTTTGTTGCTAATATCCGCCCCCCCCCCCACACACAAAAAAAAAAAATCTCAAGAAATAACTATTTTTGTAGGGCTATGGATAAATTGTGTTATAGAAATGAAAATGAAGGATTAATTCACTGGAGTCCCCTAACTCAATAATATCAGCCCCAAATAATCGCTCATATAAAATCAGCTTAATATTGTGCAGTTCAAACTGTTGTACATATAATGAATAACCAAAATCCAATGAGGAGCAGTCATCTGTTATTTCCACTTATTTTTTAAAATGTAGGTGGTTTTGTTTACTTCTTTAGGTTAATAACATACATAGTTGCACATAAAAGAGTATACTGTACTGTGTTATACAGTATTACCCATAATCAGTATGGACAGAAAATGCTGTCAAATATTGATAGTTTAATGAAAGTAATGCATTGTCTGGAAGAAAAGTTACTTGTAACTTAAACTAATAACTATTTTATTGCTTATCCTTAATTGTGAAAAAATAGGTATGCTAGTGTACTAGCATAATACAAATGATTTAATAGACAGTAGCAGTAGGATAAGTTTGCACAATGGCTTTGAAGTTAGTGCCTTTATTTCCGTTATTGTGTTAATATAACAAATGCCAGTTAACTTGTAGATGTTCCTAAGTCACTGATCAGGCAGGAGGAGTCTCAGACACGGGCAAAATGTTCTCCTGTATATAAATTTAGTAAAATAATTGATAACCACTAACCTAATAACCAAACTTAAATTATGTTAGTGAGGTATGGTGATAGACAGTATGTAGATAACACACATGCACATTTCAAGAAATGTTTTGCCATGAGTGGCTTCTTCAGTCCTAATACAGTGGAACCCCGACTTACGATGTTATCATCTTACGTTATTTTCGATAACCGATATTTATAACGTAAGAAATTTGTTTGTGACTTACGATGTTTGCTTCGTTTACCGACATTCGTACCGGACCTGTCCGCTTGGCGCCCAGCTGACGCGCACTCCAGGGAGCGTCAGTGCTATTGTTTACAAGCGAGAGCGACCACCCACCCACACCCACGCATTCATACCAGTATATTGTCATTATTCCACTGTTTTTAGTGCTTGCAACTGCTAAATAAGCTACCATGGGTCCAAGGAAAGATCCTAGTGCTAAGCCTGTGGCAAAGAGGAACAGAAATATATGTACGATAGAAGTGAAGAAGGAGATAATAGAAAAATATGAAAGTGGAGTGCGTATCAGTGAGCTGGCCAGGCTGTATGGTAAACCCTATTCTACCATCGCTACCATTGTGGATAAGAAATATTCAAGTAAAATCAAGGAAGCTGTTGTTGCAAAAGGTGCATCTGTGATCACAAAACACAGACCACAAGTGCTGGAAAATGTGGAAAGGTTGTTGTTGGTGTGGATCAACGAGAAACAGTTAGCAGGAGATACTGTTTCGGAGGGAATAATATGTGAAAAAGCAAGGCAGTTGCATGATGATCTCCTTAAGAAAATGCCTGCAACGAGTGAAGTGAGCGAATTTAAAGCCAGCAGAGGCTGGTTTTACAAATTTAAGAATCGAAGTGGCATACATAGTGTTGTGAGGCATGGCGAGGAGCCAGTTGTGACAAAAGTGCGGCTGAAAAATATGTTCCTGAATTCCAGGAGTACCTAGAGGCTGAACAATTCCTCCCCAACAAGTGTTTAATTGTGATGAAACAGGCCTGTTTTGGAAGAAAATGCCCAACAGGACCTACATTACTCAGGAGGAAAAGGCACAGCCAGGACATAAGCCTATGAAAGACAGGCTAACTTTGATGCTGTGTGCCAATGCCAGTGGTGATTGCAAAGTGAAGCCTTTACTGGTGTATCTTTTTGAAAATCCCGAGTGTTTGGCAGATGCGGTGTCAGCAAGTCTAACTTGTGTGTGATGTGGAAGTCTAACAAAAGGCTTGGGTCACAAAGGACATTTTCTTAGATTGGTTCAATGAAGTGTTTGGCCCCAGTGTGAAGAAATATCTATTGGACAATAATTTGCCACTTAAGTGCCTCCTGATAATGGACAATGCTCCTTGTCATCCTCCAAACTTGGTAGAGAAAATTGTGGAGGAGTTTAAATTCATCAAAGTGAAGTTCTTGCCCCTAATACCACTCCTCTCCTCCAGCCCATGGACCAGCAGATCATTTCCAACTTTAAAAACTCTATACCAAAGCAATGTTTCAAAAGTGCTTTGATGTGACCACAGACATGAACATAACCCTAAGAGAATTTTGGAAAAACATTTCCATATGCTGCATTGTGTACACCTTATAGGTAAGGCTTGGGAGGGAGTGACTACCAGGACTTTGAACTCTGCCTGAGAAAATTGTGGCCAGACTGTGTCCTAGAGAGGGATTTTGAAGGTTTTGGGGCTGAGCCTCAGAACCCTGAGCCTGAGCCTGAGCCTGTTTTGGAAGAAATTGTGGAATTGGGCAAGTCTTTGGGGTTAGAGGTGAGTGGTGAGGATGTGGAACAGTTGGTGGAGGAGCACAAGGAAGAGCTAACCACTGAAGATCTGCAAGAGCTTCAACAGCAACTGGAACAAGAGAGCAGAGGTCAGCACAATGGTTCAGAGGAGGAGGTGGAGGTGGAACAAAATGGAAGAATGTGCCTTCTTCAAGGATTAAGGACATTTGTGGAATGTGGAGCAAGGTGCAAGCATTTATGGATGAATATCACCCTAACCATGCTGTTGCAGGCCGTGCTGGCAACCTGTACAATGACACAGTGGTGTGTCATTTCAGGGATGTGTTAAAGAATCGCCAGACACAGAGCTCCTGGACAAATTTGTTGTTAGAAAGAGGTCTAGTGACTCTCAAGCTGGTCCTAGTGGCATTCAAAGAAAAGGAAGTAACCCCAGAAAAGAACTTACCACCTGCAGTGTTAATGGAAGGATTCCCCTTCCAAACACTAGCATACTACTCCACCTTCTCCCTCCTCCGTCCTCCACACATCAACAACTCTTCAATAAATGTAAGTGACATGTTATTGTACAATATTTGCATGTATTTATGTATTCTTTATTCAATTCTGTATTATTTAATGTCCAAAAGTTCTAAAAAATATTTTATTTAACTACTTTTGGAAGTCTTGGACGGATTAAATTTATTTCCATTATTTCTTATGGGGAAAATTGATTCGTTTAACGATTGTTTCGCTTTAAAATATGCCCTCTCTGACGGATTAATATCGTAAGTCGGGGTACCACTGTATAGAGAACTACAGTGGCCAGCCATAACAACCTGATTGATCAGACCCTGATCCACCAGGAGGCCTAGTCATTGACTTGGCCATGGGGGGCTTTGGTCCCTGAGCCACTCTCCAGGTAGATATACAGTGGACCCTCGCTTATCGGCCGTAATCTGTTCCAGAAGGTCGGCCTAAAGGCAAAATGGCTGATAAGCGAAATAATATTCCCCATAAGAAATGATGTAAATACAATTAATCCGTTCCAGACAAAAATATTTACAAAAAAATATTTTTTTTTAAGAATTAAATCAGTATTACATACATACCTTTATTAAAGACTAATGCTGGCTTCTGGAAGATAGGGAGGAGGTAAGAGGGAGGAGTTATTGTTTGGAAGGGGAATCCCCCTCCATACAGGCATCAGGTAGCAAAGCCCTCTCTGGGGGTTACTTCCCTTCTTTGTCTTTTAATGCCACTAGGACCAGCTTGAGTCACTGGATCCCTGTCGCACACCATATCTGTCCAGATCGCTCTGTTTCTGGCGTCTCTTTATGATTTCCCTGAAGTGGGACAAGGTTTTGTCACTAAACATGTTGCAGATATGGCTTGTTTCAGCTTGGTCAGGGTGGTATTTCTTGACAAAACTTTGCACCTCATTCCATTTTGCACAAATGTCCTTAATCACTGAAGAAGGCACCTCCTTCACTCCCTCTTCCTCCTCCTTTTCTGAAGCAAGTTCCTCAATTGTGGTCTGATGCTGTTGCAGATGAAGCTCTTCTAGCTCTTCAGTGGTTAGCTCTTCCCTGTGGTCCTCCACCAACTCTTCCACATCCTCGCTACTCGCCTCCAACCTCAAGGACTTCCCCAATGCCACAATAGAGTCCACAACAGGCAGAGGGTCAGCAGGGTCAGGGTCAGCCTCAAACCCTTCAAAATCCCTCTCTTGGACACAATCTGGCCACAATTTTCTTCAAGCAGAGTTGAAGGTCATGGAAGTCACTCCCTCCCAAGCCTTACCTATAAGGCTTATGCAATGGAGGATAGTGAAGTGATTCCTCCAGAACTCTCTTAGGGTCAACTGAGTGTCCAAGGTCACTTCAAAGCACTTTTGAAACACTGCTTTGGTGTAGAGTTTTTTGAAGTTAGAAATGACCTGCTGGTCCATGGGCTGGAGGAGAGGAGTGGTGTTAGGAGGCAAGAATTTAACTGGGATGAAACTGAAGTCCCTAAACACTTGGTCTTCCAAGTCTGGAGGATGTGCAGGAGCATTGTCCAGTACCAAGAGGCACTTGAGTGGCAATTTACATTCCAGGAGGTATTTTAACCCACTAAAAATTTGCCTTGTGACCCATGCCTTATTATTAGCTTTCCACATCACACACAATCTCTTCTTGATGACATTGTTTTTCTTGAACACTGGGATTTTCAGAGTGATACACCAGTAAAGGGTTCACTTTGAAATCCCCACTAGCATTACCACACAACAAGAGAGTTAGCCTGTCTTTCATTGGCTTGTGTCCTGGCAGTGCCTTTTCCTCCTCCGTGATGTAGGTCCTGTTTGGCATTTTCTTCCAAAACAGGCCTGTTTTGTCACAATTGAACACTTGTTGGGGTTCAAATTTTTCAGCCTCTACATAGTCTTTGAATTCTCGCACAAATTTTTCTGCCGCATGTTTGTCTGAACTGGCACCTCCACCATGCCTTACAACACTGTATATGCCACTACGCTTCTTAAATCTCTCAAATCAGCCTTTGCTGACCCTAAATTCACTACCAGGAGCACTTGTTCCAGGAGTTTTCTTAACAAGATCCTCATGCAACTGCTTTGCCTTCCCACAAATAATCGACTCCACAACACTGTCTTCCACTAATTGTTTTTCCTTAATCCACAATAACAATAACTTCTCCATATCTTCCATTATTGGTGACCTTTGTTTCGTAAGCACATTTACTCCTTTGGCAACATTAGTGTCCTTGATTTGTTCTTTCTTTGCCATGATGGATATAGTAGTTGAATTATTTTTCCCATACATCCTGGCAAGTTCCAGCACCCGCATACCACTCTCTATTTTTCAACCACTTCTCTCTTAAATTCCATTGTGTTTCTCTCTTTACCACAGGAACTTTCTTGGGAGCCATAGGTTACTTATTTCACAGTTGCACTGAAAAAAAACCCACTAAAAACAATGGAAAACAAGGGAAATGTTTGGATGAATGAGCAGAAACTTCCTCACGTGCCGAGAGACACAGCCAAATTAACTCGCAAAAGCAGCTAGGCCGGCAGGTTGGGCGTCCCATACAGCCGATAAGCAGAAGCCGAAAAACCTGCCTATTAGCGAGTTGGCCGATAACAGGACGGCCGATAGCAGGGTCCACTGTATTGCCTAATAGACTAGTTATCTGTATCAAAATTGAAGAAGCCACTCATGGTGAAATGTTTCCTCAATAAGTGTCTTGAACTGTGATTGTCTTTACACACTTAATTAAGTTGTTGGATAACTGATGGTTACATTTTACCAGGTCGCTGGTCATACTTCATGGATAACTCGCTGATGTTGATGACTTTGAAATTTGATGACATCGCCTGATATTATAAAGTGCTTGTGATATCACTAACATTACTAAGTCACCAATTGATCAAAAACACGATGTTTTCTAACTAACAGAGTTCTCCATTTTATTAATTTAGTTAAATTATTGATAAGCACTAATATAACATAACTGAACCAAACCTAAACTATATTACTTGGTAATGCCTAGCTATATTTAAAGTCGCTTGAGACTGTCATTGATGTCGGTGAATTGAAAGTTGTTGACTTTTGCCAGACATTGTTATACGGTGGCCTGTTGTCTGGTACTGATAGGCAACGCCTCACTTCACACGCTAGTGTCTGTGGTTTGATCCCGGCAAGGCATGTTTCCTTATACCTGTTGTCTTGTTCACCTAGCAAGGAAGTACCTGTAACATCATGTTTTAGCCAGGTTTTAGTGAGAGTAATGATAAACATACGTACTGACATTTAGAGAATTGATGGCTAACTCTTCGGGTTAAAAATCTGAACAAATCTAATCTTACCTTACCAGCTCAGTATGGTATGGAGGAAATACAGTGGACCCTCGGTTTATGTATAATCCGTTCCAGAGGATCGGCCAAACCAAAACCATTTAACCTATAAGAAATAATATACAGTGGGGCCCCGAGTAACGAGCACCCGGAAATGTATAATTATGTAAGTATAATATTGTAAGTGCTTTTGTAAGTGTATTTTTGGGGTCTGAAATGGACTAACCTATATTGACATTATTTCGTTGTAATGGCACTTGAGCAGGCTTCTGGAATGAATTTTGCTTGTTACTCGGGGTCCACTGTAAATTAAATTAATCCGTTCCAGACACCCAGAAGTCTTAAAAAAAAAAATTTTTGTACAGTGTACATTAAAGATACAAAGAATGAACATTCAACATGACACTTCCCTTTTATTGTAGACTTTTTGCGGGATGAAAAAAGGGAAGGGGGGGAAGGGGGAAGAGGGCTTTGTTTGGAAGGGTTCCCCCCAAAGGACTCAGGCCAAGCCCTCATCTGGGCCCTTCCCTTCCCACTCTCTTGTACTCTGTGTAACTTTTTAATGAACAAAAAACTGTCTTGTTTTTTTTTTTTTTTTTCCAACAAGTGGGCTCCCCCCGAGTCAAGTGACCCAAAAAAAAAGAAAATCCCCAAAAAAAAAAATACTTTCATCATCATTAACACTTCCACCACACTCATAATAATCACTGTCTTTCAGAGGGCTCAGATATGACATGAGAATAGTCCCTTCCCATGTCCTTCCCCGCCCTCCTTTTAAAAAGAGGGATTGTACTTCCCATTTCCAGGACCCAAATCCCAAATAAAACAATTAACTGGCCTGAACCCTTCCAAATGTTCCCCGCTCAATCCCAAAAGACTCAGTCCCCCAAAAACCATTCGTCTCCCTTCCTCCCATCTAACACGCTCCCCATGTTTCTGGAAATCCAATGCAAAAAATCCTTTCCCCCCCTCCAACCTTTTCAGTTACCCCAACCCCCCCCCCTTTCCCCACAGATTTATGCTCTAAGTCATTCTACTTTGATCCATTCTCTTAAATGACAAAAAACCTCAGCAACCCCTTTACCCCCTGACAAATCTTTTAGTAACTCCACACCTTTTTCCCAATTTCCAATTCCGAATTTTTGCATAAATTTTAAACCCCACATTCCCCAGACAAGACATTTCCCCTGTCTCCCGCCTCCTCCTCGCTGCAGCATTTAACCCAGCTTACACCCATATAAGGTGTTGGTCCCTTCTTTGTACATTCCCTTCTTTGCCTCCATGGATAACGTTTTTTTCTCCACAGATATCAACGCACCACTCACCTTTTTCCTTTCAATTTTAGGGTTTAACCCCATCCCTTTTAAAAAACCCATCCGCTGAATAACTCCCAAATATCTGAAAAAATTTCTTCTTCCTAATCCCTCTAATTGATATCCCAATTTTTTTTTATTTTCGTTTGATCCCCCATCCCCTTTCTCTTATCTATGTTCCTTTTAACCACCTTTACACATCCCAAATTCCCCCTCCTTTTCAACTTTTTTTTA
>WNWK01002251.1:64514-107720 GCA_009830355.1 Cherax destructor
CTGGAGGATGTGGGGGATTTTTCCAGTACCAAGAGGCATTTGGGTGGCAATTTACATTCCAGGAGGTATTTTAACCCACTAAAAATTTGCCTTGTGACCCATCCCTTTATTATTGTTTACATCACACACAATCTTTTCTTGATGACATTGTTTTCGAACACTGGGATTTTCAGAGTGATACACCAGTAGGTCCTGTTTGGCATTTTCTTCCAAAACAGGCCTGTTTTGTCACAATTGAACACTTGTTGGGGTTCAAATTTTTCAGCCTCTACATAGTCTTTGAATTCTCGCACAAATTTTTCTGCCGCATGTTTGTCTGAACTGGCACCCTCACCATGCCTTACAACACTGTATATGCCACTACGCTTCTTAAATCTCTCAAATCAGCCTTTGCTGACCCTAAATTCACTACCAGGAGCACTTGTTCCAGGAGTTTTCTTAACAAGATCCTCATGCAACTGCTTTGCCTTCCCACAAATAATCGACTCCACAACACTGTCTTCCACTAATTGTTTTTCCTTAATCCACAATAACAATAACTTCTCCATATCTTCCATTATTGGTGACCTTTGTTTCGTAAGCACATTTACTCCTTTGGCAACATTAGTGTCCTTGATTTGTTCTTTCTTTGCCATGATGGATATAGTAGTTGAATTATTTTTCCCATACATCCTGGCAAGTTCCAGCACCCGCATACCACTCTCATATTTTTCAACCACTTCTCTCTTAAATTCCATTGTGTTTCTCTCTTTACCACAGGAACTTTCTTGGGAGCCATGGTTACTTATTTCACAGTTGCACTGAAAAAAAACCCACTAAAAAACAATGGAAAACAAGGGAAATGTTTGGATGAATGAGCAGAAACTTCCTCACGTGCCGAGAGACACAGCCAAATTAACTCGCAAAGCAGCTAGGCCGGCAGGTTGACGCGTCCCATACAGCCGATAAGCAGAAGCCGAAAAACCTGCCTATTAGCGAGTTGGCCGATAACAGGAACGGCCGATAAGCGAGGGTCCACTGTATTGCCTAATAGACTAGTTATCTGTATCAAAATTGAAGAAGCCACTCATGGTGAAATGTTTCCTCAATAAGTGTCTTGAACTGTGATTGTCTTTACACACTTAATTAAGTTGTTGGATAACTGATGGTTACATTTTACCAGGTCGCTGGTCATACTTCATGGATAACTCGCTGATGTTGATGACTTTGAAATTTGATGACATCGCCTGATATTATAAAGTGCTTGTGATATCACTAACATTACTAAGTCACCAATTGATCAAAAACACCGATGTTTTCTAACTAACAGAGTTCTCCATTTTATTAATTTAGTTAAATTATTGATAAGCACTAATATAACATAACTGAACCAAACCTAAACTATATTACTTGGTAATGCCTAGCTATATTTAAAGTCGCTGAGACTGTCATTGATGTCGGTGAATTGAAAGTTGTTGACTTTTGCCAGACATTGTTATACGGTGGCCTGTTGTCTGGTACTGATAGGCAACGCTCTCACTTCACACGCTGAGTGTCTGTGGTTTGATCCCCGGCAAGGCATGTTTCCTTATACCTGTTGTCTTGTTCACCTAGCAAGGAAGTACCTGTAACATCATGTTTTAGCCAGGTTTTAGTGAGAGTAATGATAAACATACGTACTGACATTTAGAGAATTGATGGCTAACTCTTCGGGGTTAAAAATCTGAACAAAATCTAATCTTACCTTACCAGCTCAGTATGGTATGGAGGAAATACAGTGGACCCTCGGTTTTCATGTATAATCCGTTCCAGAGGGATCGGCCAAAACCAAAACCATTTAACCTATAAGAAATAATATACAGTGGACCCCCGAGTAACGAGCACCCCGGAAATCGTATAATTATGTAAGTATAATATTGTAAGTGCTTTTGTAAGTGTATTTTTGGGGGTCTGAAATGGACTAACCTATACTTGACATTATTTCGTTCGGTAATGGCACTTGAGCAGGCTTCTGGAATGAATTTTGCTTGTTACTCGGGGGTCCACTGTAAATTCAATTAATCCGTTCCAGACACCCAGAAGTCTTAACAAAAAAAATTTTTTGTACAGTGTACATTAAAGATACAAAAGAATGAACATTCAACATGACACTTACCTTTATTGTAGACTTGTTGCTGGATAGAAGACAGGGAAGAGGGGAGAGGGAAGAGAGGCTATTGTTTGGAAGGGGAATTCCCCTCCATAAGGACTCTAGGTACCAAGTCCTCATCTAGGGTCACTTCACTTCCACTCTCTTGTACTCTGTGTAACTTATCTAATGAACATATAAACTGTACTTGCTTTTTTTTTTTTTTTTTTCTCTCAACAAGTCGGCCGTCTCCCACCGAGTCAGAGTGACCCAAAAAGAAAGAAAATCCCCAAAAAGAAAATACTTTCATCATCATTCAACACTTCCACCACACTCATACATAATCACTGTCTTTGCAGAGGAGCTCAGATATGACAGCTGAGAATAGTCCTTCCTAGCTGTCACTATCCCAGACCCCTCCTTTAAAGTGCAGGCATTGTACTTCCCATTTCCAGGACTCAAGTCCAACTAAATCAATTAACTGGTTTCCCTGAATCCCTTCACAAAATGTTACCCTGCTCACACTCCAACAGATCGTCATGTCCCAAAAACCATTCGTCTCCATTCACTCCTATCTAACACGCTCACACATGCTTGCTGGAAGTCCAAGCCCCTCGCCCACAAAACCTCCTTTACCCCTTCCCTCCAACCTTTTCTAGGACGACCCCAACCCCGCCTTCCTTTCCCTACAGATTTATACGCTCTCCAAGTCATTCTACTTTGATCCATTCTCTCTAAATGACCAAACCACCTCAGCAACCCCTCTTCAGCCCTCTGACAAATACTTTTAGTAACTCCACACCTTTTCCTAATTTCCACATTCCGAATTTTCTGCATAATATTTACACCACACATTGCCCTTAGACAAGACATCTCCACTGTCTCCAGCCTCCTCCTCGCTGCAGCATTTGCAACCCATGCTTCACACCCATATAAGAGTGTTGGTACCACTATACTTTCGTACATTCCCTTCTTTGCCTCCATGGATAACGTTTTTGTCTCCACAGATACCTCAACGCACCACTCACCTTTTTTCCTTCATCAATTCTATGGTTAACCTCATCCTTCATAAACCCATCCGCTGACACGTCAACTCCCAAATATCTGAAAACATTTACTTCTTCCATAATCCCTCTCTCCAATGTGATATCCAATTTTTCTTTATTTAAATCGTTTGATACCCTCATCACCTTACTCTTATCTATGTTCACTTTTAACTTTCTACCTTTACACACTATCCCAAACTCGTCCACTAACCTTTGCAACTTTTCTTTAGAATCTCCCATAAGCACAGTATCATCAGCAAAAAGTAACTGTGTCAACTCCCATTTTGCATTTAATTCTCCATAATTTAATCCAACCCCTCTCCCCAACACCCTAGCATTTACTTCTTTTACAACCCCATCTATAAATATATTAAACAACCATGGTGACATTACACATCCATGTCTAAGACCTACTTTTCCGGGAAGTAATCTCCCTCTCTCCTACACACCCTAAACTGAGCCTCATAAAAACTCTTTACAGCCTTCAGTAACTTACTACCTATTCCATACACTTGCAACATTTGCCACATTGCTCCCCTATCCACTCTATCATATGCCTTTTCTAAATCCATAAATGCAATAAAAACTTCTCTACCTTTATCTAAATACTGTTCACATATATGCTTCACTGTTCACTGTAAACACTTGATCTACACATCCCCTACCCACTCTAAAGCCTCCTTGCTCATCTGCAATCCTACTCTGTCTTACCTCTAATTCTTTCAATAATAACCCTGCCATACACTTTACCTGGTATACTCAGTAAACTTATTCCCTATAATTTTACACTCTCTTTATCCCCTTCCCTTTATATAAAGGAACTATACATGCTCTCTGCCAATCCCTAGGTACCTTCCCCTCTTTCATACATTTATTAAACAACAATACCAACCACTCCAGCACTATATCTCCCCCTGCCATTAACATTTCTGTCATGATCCCGTCAGTTCCAGCTGCTTTACCCCATTTCCTTCTACGTAATGCCTCACGCACCTCCCCACACTCACATCCTGCTCTTCTTCACTCCTAAACGATGTTGTACATCCCTGGCCAGTACATGAAATTACCGCCTCCTTTTTCATCGACATTTAAAAGTTCCTCAAAATATTCCGCCATCTACCCAATACCTCCAGCTCCCCATCTACTAACTCCCTACTCTGTTTTTAACTGACAAATCCATTCGTTCCTAGGCTTTCTTACCTTGTTTATTTCACTCCAAAATTTTTCTTGTTTTCAGCAAAATTTCTTGACAGAGCCTCTCCCATTCTTTCATCCGCTCTTCTTTTGCACTCTCTCACCACTCTCTTCACCTTTCTTTTACTCTCCATATACTCTGCTCTTCTATTAACACTTCTGTTTTGTAAAAACCTCTCATAAGCTACCTTTTTCTCTTTTATCACACCCTTTACTTCTTCATTCCACCACTCACTCCTCTTTCCTCCTGCACCCACCCTCCTATAGCCACAAACTTCTGCCCCACATTCTAATACAGCATTTTTAAAACTATCCCAACTCTCTTCAACCCCCCCCCCCCAACCCACTACTCATACTTGCACTAGCCCACCTTTCTGCCAATAGTTGCTTATATCTCACCCTAACTTCCTCCTCCCTTAGTTTATACACTTTTACCTCTCTCCTACTTGCTGTTGAAATTTTCTTTTTGTCCCATCTACCTTTTACTCTAACTGTAGCTACAACCAAATAATGATCTGATATATCTGTTGCCCCTCTATAAACATGTACATCCTGAAGCCTACCCATCAACCTTTTATCCAACAAACTACAATTGTACCCCGACTTACGATATTAATCCGTCAGAGAGGGCATATTTTAAGGCGAAACAATCGTTACACGAATCAATTTTCCCCATAAGAAATAATGGAAATAAATTTAATCCGTCCAAGACTTCCAAAAGTAGTTAAATAAAATATTTTTTAGAACTTTTTGACATTAAATAATACAGAATTTAATAAATACCTAAATACACATGTAAATATTGTACAATAACATGTCACTTACATTTATTGAAGAGCTGTTGATGTGTGGAGGACGGGAGGAGGGGAGAAGGTGGAGTAGTATGCTAGTGTTTGGAAGGGAATCCTTCCATTAACACTGCAGGTACCAAGTTCTTTTCTGGGGTTACTGGCCTTTTCTTTGAATGCTACTCTCCCTGCATGAATGCTACACTCCCTGCATGAATGCTACACTCCTGCATGAATGCTACACTCCCTGCATGAATGCTACACTCCTGCATGCCTACTACACTCCCTGCATCCTTGCTACACTCCCTGCATCCTTGCTACACTCCCTGCATCCTTGCTACACTCCCTGCATCCCTGCTACACTCCTGCATCCTGCTACACTCACTGCATCTTTGCTACACTCCTGCATCCCTGCTACACTCCCTGCATCCTGCTACACTCCCTGCATCTTTGCTACACTCCCTGCATCCCTGCTACACTCCTGCATCCTGCTACACTCCCTGCATCTTTGCTACACTCCTGCATGCCTGCTCACTCCCTGCATGCCTGCTACACTCCCTGCATGCCTGCTACACTCCTGCATGCCTGCTACACTCTCTGCATCTCTGCTACACTCCCCGCATGCCTCTACACTCCCTGCATAAATGCTACACTCCTGCATAAATGCTACACTCCCTGCATAAATGCTTCACTCCTGCACATTCTTTACCACAGGCTTGGCACTATGAGCTTTCTTGGGGCCCATGGTGGCTTATTTAGCAGTTGCAAGCACCCAAAAACAGTGGAATAATGACAATATACTGGTATGAATGCGTGGGTGTGGGTGGGTGGTCGCTCTCACTTGTAAACAATAGCACACTGACGCTCCCTGGAGTGCGCGTCAGCTGGCGCCAAGCGGAACGTCCGGTGCAGATGTCGTTACAAGCAAACATCGTAAATCACAGTCAAATTTTTTACGTTATAAATATCGGTTATCAAAAATAACGTAAAATGATAACATCGTAAGTCGGGGTACCACTGTACTTTCCTTACGTGCTATGTCATACCTTGTATATTTATTTATCCTCTTTTTCATAAAATATGTATTACTTATTACCAAACCTCTTTCTACACATAGCTCAATTAATGGTTCCCCATTTACATTTACCCCAGGCACCCCAAATTTACCTCCTACTACCTCCACAACATTTTTACCCTCTTTAGCATTAAGATCCCCAACCACAATTACTCTTTCACTTGGTTCAAAACTCCCCACACACTCGCTCAACATTTCCCAAAATCTCTCTCTCTCCTCTACACTTCTCTCTTCTCCAGGTGCATAAACACTTACTATAACCCACTTTTCACATCCAACCTTTATTTTACTCCACATAATCCTTGAATTTTTTTTTTTTTTTTTTTTTTTTTTATTAACACATTGGCCGATTCCCACCAAGGCAGGGTGGCCTGAAAAAGAAAAATTTTCATCATCATTCACTCCATCACTGTCTTGCCAGAAGGGTGCTTTACACTACAGTTATAAAACTGCAACATTAACACCCCTCCTTCAGAGTGCCGGCACTGTACTTCCCATCTCCAGAACTCAAGTCCGGCCTGCCGGTTTCCTGAATCCTTCATAAATGTTACTTTGCTCACACTCCAACAGCACGTCAAGTATTAAAACCATATGCCTCCATTCACTCCTATCAAATACGCTCACACATGCTTGCTGGAAGTCCAAGTCCCTCGCACACAAACTTCCTTTACCCTCCCTCCAACCTTTCCTAGGCCGACCCCTACCCCGCCTTCCCTCCACTACAGATTTATACACTCTCGAAGTCACTCTGTCTCGTTCCATTCTCTCTACATGTCCAAACCACCTCAACAACCCTCCTCAGCTCTCTGGACAATCGTTTTGGTAATCCCGCACCTCCTCCTAATTTCCAAACTCCGAATTCTCTGCATTATATTCACACCACACATTGACCTCAGACATGACATCTCCACTGCCTCCAGCCTTCTCCTCGTTGCAACATTCATCACCCATGCTTCACACCCATATAAGAGCGTTGGTATAACTATACTCTCATACATTCCCTCTTTACTTCCATGGACAAGGTTCCTTGTCTCCACAGACTCGAGTGCTCCACTCACCCTTTTCCCCTCATCAATTCTATGATTCACCTCATCCTTCATAGACCCATCCTGCGACATGTCCACTCCCAAATGTCTGAATACATTCACCTCCTCCATACTCTCTCCCTCCAATCTGATATCAATCTTTTGTCACCTATTCTTTTTTATCCTCATCACCTTACTCTTTCCTATATTCACTTTCAATTTTCTTCTTTTACACACCCTACCAAATTCATCCACCAACCTCTGCAACTTCTCTTCAGAATCTCCCAAAGCACAGTGTCATCAGCAAAAAGCAACTGTGACAACTCCCACTTTGTATTTGCTTCTTTATCTTTTAGCCCAACACCTCTTGCCAAGACCCTCGCATTCACTTCTCTTACAACCCCATCTATAAATATATTGAACAACCACGGTGACATCACACATCCTTGTCTAAGGCCCACTTTTACTGGAAATAGTCCCTTCCCTCCTACACACTCTAACCTGAGCCTCACTATCCTCATAAAAACTCTCCACTGCTTTCAGTAACCTTCCTCCTATTCCATACACCTGCAACATCTGCCACATTGCCCCCTATCTACCCTATCATACGCCTTTTCCAAATCCATAAATGCCACAAAAACATCTTTACCCTTATCCAAATACTGTTCACCTATATGTTTCACTGTAAACACTTGGTCTACACACCCCTACCTTTCCTAAAGCCCCCTTGTTCATCTGCTATCCTGCTTTCTGTTTTACTCTTAATTCTTTCAATAATAACTCTACCATACACTTTACCAGGTACACTCAACAGACTTATTCCCTATAATTTTTGCACTCTCTTTTGTCCCCTTTGCCTTTATACAAAGGAACAATCACGCTCTCTGCCAATCCCTAGGTACCTTACCTCTTCCATACATTTATTAAATAATAGCACCAACCACTCCAAAATTATATCCCCACCTGCTTTTAACATTTCTATCTTTATCCCATCAATCCCAGCTGCCTTACCCCTTTCATTCTACCCACTGCCTCACGAACTTCCCTACACCCACAACTGGCTCTTCCACACTCCTACAAGATGTTATTCCTCCTTGCCCTACACACGAAATTACAGCTTCCTGTCTTCATCAACATTTAACAAATCCTCAAAATATTCTCTCCATCTTCCCGATACCTCTAACTCTCCATTTAATAACTCTCCTCTCCTATTTTTAACTGTCAAATCCATTTGTTCTCTAGGCTTCCTCAACTTATTAATCTCATTCCAAAACTTTTCTTATTTTCAACAAAATTTGCTGATAACATCTCACCCACTCTCTCATCTGCTCTCTTTTACATTGCTTCACCACTCTTTTAACCTCTCTTTTTCTCTCCATATACTCTTCCCTCCTTGCATCACTTCTACTTTGTAAAACCTCTCATATGCTAACTTTTCTCCCTTACTACTCTTTTTACATCATCATTCCACCAATCGCTCCTCTTCCCTCCGCACCCACTCGCCTGTAACCACAAACTTCTGCTGAACACTCTAACACTACATTTTTAAATCTACCCCATACATTTCGACCCCATTGCCTACACTCTCACTAGCCCATCTATCCTCCAATAGTTGTTTATATCTTACCCTAACTGCCTCCTCTTTTAGTTTATAAACCTTCACCTCTCTTTTACTTACTGATTCTATTTTCCTTGTATCCCATCTACCTTTTACTCCACTGTAGCTATAACTAAAAAGTGATCTGATATATCTGTGGCCCCTCTATAAACATGTACATCCTGAAGTCTACTCAACAGTCTTTTATCTACCAATACATAGTCCAACAAACTACTGTCATTACGCCCTACATCATATCTTGTATACTTATTTATCCTCTTTTTCTTAAAATATGTATTACCTATAACTAAACCCCTTTCTATACAAAGTTCAATCAAAGGGCTCCCATTATCATTTACACCTGGCATACCAAACTTACCTACTACACCCTCTCTGCATGTTTCTCCCACTTTAGCATTTAGGTCCCCTACCACAATTACTCTCTCATTTGGTTCAAAAGTTCCTATACATTCGCTTAACATCTCCCAAAATCTCTCTCTCCTCTACACTCCTCTCTTCTCCAGGTGCATACACGCTTATTATGACCCACTTCGCATCCGACCCTTATTTTAATCCACATAATCCTTGAATTTACACATTCATATTCCCTCTTTTCCTTCCATAACTGATCCTTCAACATTATTGCTACCCCTTCCTTAGCTCTAACTCTCTCAGATACTCCTGACTTAATCCCATTTATTTCTCCCCACTGAAACTCGCCTACCCCCTTCAGCTTTGTTTGCTTAGGGCCAGGACATCCAACTTCTTTTCATTCATAACATCGGCAATCATCTCTTTCTTATCATCCGCACTACATCCACGCACATTCAGACAACCCAGTTTTATAAAGTTTTTCTTCTTCTCGTTTTTAGTAGATTTGTACAGGAGAAGGGGTTACTAGCCCATTGCTCCCGGCATCTTAGTCGCCTCATACGACACGCATGGCTTACGGAGGAAAGATTCTTTTCCACTTCCCCATGGACAATAGAGAAAATAAAAAGAACAAGAGCTATTAAGAAAAAGAAGAAAAACCTAGATGTGTGTATGTATATATATGCATGTGTATGCCAGTGTAGTGTGACCTAAAGTGTAAGTAGAAGTAGCTAGATATACCTTGAATTTATACATTTATATTCCTTCTTTACCTGCCATAACTGATTATTCAACATTATTGCCACTCCTTCTTTAGCTCTAACTCTATTTGAAACCCCTGACCTAATCCCATTTATTTCTCCCCACTGAAACTCTCCTACCCCCTTCAGCTTTGTCTCACTTGAAGGATGGTAGTACCTCCCTGGGTGGTTGCTGTCTACCAACCTCCTACCTACAATACCTGCAATAGTACTAATTGTTATAATTTGTTTGATATGATTTAATTGCATTGCTGCAATTAACAAATTATTATGTTCAACATATTCAAATTTCACAACTTAAATACACAGTTATACTTATTTTGTAAATTATCAACCAAATTTTTTTTACCATGTAGTCTACTGTTAATTAATTTTAAGAATGCCCACAATGCTTTGCATATTAGGGGCTTTTGGCATGGACACCTCATGTATACCTAGAACTATGTAGTACAACCTTGTATCATGTCAAAATAAAATTATTATTATTATTATTACTGCCACTAGGACCAGCTTGAGAGTCACTGGACCCATGTCGCACAAAATAACTGTCCAGAAAGCTCTGTTTCTGGCGTCTCTTTAAAATGTCCCTAAAATGGGACAAGAGATTGTCTTTGTACATGTTGCCAAGATGGCTTGCAACATCTTTGTCAGGGTGATGTTCCTCTACAAATGAAAGCACTGTAGTCCACATTGCACAAATCTCCTTAATCTTTGAAGAAGGCACCTTCTTCCATCTCTCTCCCTCCTGTGAAGCAATTTCCCGAGTTGGAGTTTGATGGTGTTGCAGCTCAAGCTCTTGCAGCTCTGCAGTGGTAAATTTGGACCTAGATATGAGAGAATGCATAAGAGTGCATGAGAAAAAACTGCAGCCGTGTTGTTTGGTTTAAAACAGCGACTTTGCGGTGAATTTTCATATGGTTTTAGTGGTTGTATTCTCAGTTTCTTGGTCTCATTTGATAGAATGGAAGATATATTACAGAAATAGAGGTGACTTTGATTGGTTTTAGGACTGAAAATAGCTTGATTGAGCTCAAAGTAGCAGAAATGTTCGATTTTTGCCAATGTTCAAGAGTAAAGAAATCACATCACGCTTCCAATATATGTACAGTGGTCCCCCGCCTAATGAGCACCCCGGAAATCGTACAATTATGTAAGTATAATATTGTAAGTGCTTGTGGAAGTGTATTTTTGGGGGTCTGAAATAGACTAACCTATGTGACATTTTTTCTTAAGGAAGTAAATTCGTTCGGTAATGGCACTTGAGCAGGCTTCTGGAATGAATTTTGCTCGTTAGGCGGGGGACCACTGTATGTCAACTGTTGGGTCTGATATGTGTTCATGAATACATTGATATTACAGTGGACCCCCGGCTAACGAACACCCCAGAAATCGTGCAGTTATGTAAGTATAATATTGTAAGTGCTTGTGGAAGTGTATTTTTGGGGGTCTGAAATATACTAACCTACATGGCATTATTTCTTAAGGAAGTAAATTCGTTCGGTAATGGCACTTGAGCAGGCTTCTGCAATGAATTTTTTTCGTTAGCCGGGGATCCACTGTATTTATATAATTATTACAATATTGCATAACAGTAAATCTTTTATTTTTTGGTGTGAAAAAAATTCATTGTGTGAATAAAAAATTAAAATGGAATTGTGTAAAGCCTGGAAACATAACTAATGAACAGACAATATTTTAGTGCCAGCAGTGCCTGCATTGTTTATTCTGGACCCTATTTTGAAATTTGTGTAAAATAGAAGACATAGTGTACTAGCAAAATAGCTAAGAATTTGGTCAACTGGAACAATGTAATTGGCCTAAAATAGGCATCAAAATGGGCAAAATCGCCGATTACATGGAGTATACCTGGAGAGGGTTTCAAGGATCAGTGCCCCCGTGGCCCGGTCTATGACCAGGCCTCATGGTGGATCAGAGCCTCATCAACCAAGCTGTTACTGTTGGCCGCACACAAACCAACATACGAACCACAGCCCGGCTGGTCAGGTAATGACTTTAGGTGCCTGTCCAGTGCCTTCTTAATGCATAAAGATCGTTTGCATAACAAAATTCGCAATAGTGTAATTTCATCACTTTTCCATCAAATTTCGTACTTTTTGTTTTATTGCCTTCAGAAAAAGAATCTCCACTATTTCTTAAGAATTTTTTTTTTTTTTTTTTTTTTCTTCAAAGTTCTTGGACCCTGTGGACACTTTTCAGATTAGGGGTCTGAACCCCTCGGGGGGTTAACTGATATATTGTACACAATATACATTTCTGTCAGTCACTTTTTTCTTTCATGTGATAATTTTATATTCCAGGGTGATATTGTCCGTCAGTTGAAGGAGAGTGGTGCACCTGAGGTCGATGTTAAGCGCGAAGTACAAGAATTAAAGAATCGCAAAAAAGTATGTATGGTATTGTAGTATGAATTGACAGCAAACCCTTAATGGACTAATACAGAGGAGGGGGTGTACATTATTGCTGATTGTCCATTATTGCCGAATTAAGAAATTTATTTTTCATATTGGTTGGTTTTGAAGATACTACTGGATACAGAGAACACTCTAACCTATTAAAAATTACAGAGAGGGTGTGAGAATGGAAGAGTAAGAGTAGTTGAGAATGTGATTGGGTATTCCTTCTTTCTTATGTTCTTATGAGAGGGTGAGTGTGATGGTGGGTGAATGTGAAAGAGGGTAAGAGGTTAAAAGGGAAAGTATGAGGGAGGGTGGGCTGGAGTTGAGTGTGGGTAGTGGGTATGAGAGGGTTAGTATTAGACAATGAATAGCATTGTAAAGTTAAAACTAAGCAGATCACAGCTAAGAGACTAAACACATAAACAGCCCATGGCTTAAAACCAGTATCCTCAAATCCATCGATAAAAAACACCAGTATGAAAAACAGTTTGGACTGGGTTTAGTAACAAAAGAGACAAAATGATACATGCCAGTACTTACTAATCTAACTCAGAAGTCTCAACAACTCTGTTATACAAGCAAATTTAACGAAATAAAAGGGGGTATGAAAAAACCTGGAAAACCCTCTTTGAAATTCTGGGCTCCAGAAAACTGTCCAGAAACAGATATAAGCCTAACTTAACCAGATGAACCACACATCCAGCCTGCAGACATTGCCAACAAACTTAATGTCTTCTCTACTATTGGATCAAAACTAGCAAGCAAAATTACAGCCTCAAATACTCAGGTGAAAGACTAACTCACTGGAAACCACCCTAATTCTCTATACATATGTAGCTTCTACTAATCTTTCTGAAGTCTCTCTCATCATTAAAATCACTAAAAAAACAAGGCAGGAGACTTAAATAACTTGCCACCACATATGTACGAAAAAGCAGCTCATGTGCTGTCACCCATTATTGCAACTCTGTTTAACAAATCAGTGGAATCTTCAGCCTTCCCATCCATTCCCAAGATAGCAAGGGTTATCCTGATCCTCAAAGGAGGTGATCCAACTGAACTGAGCAACTACAGGCCTTTATCAGACTTGCGCTTCCTATCTAAAATCTTCCTGTGCCGGACAACACACCCCTCCACTCTTCAAGAGCTTGAACCTACTTGATATACAAAATATGCACTCATTATTGTGCCTACTATATTTATAGAACATTAAACTCCAATATAAACCCTCCTCTCAAACTACAGTGGACCCCCGAGTAACGAACAAAATTCATTCCAGAAGCCTGCTCAAGTGCCATTACCGAACGATTTTACTCCCTTAAGAAATAATGTCAAGTAGGTTAGTCCATTTCAGACCCCCAAAAATACACTTACAAAAGCACTTACATAATTGTATGATTTCCGGGGTGTTCGTAACTCGGGGGTCCACTGTACTTCTTGATAGCAGAAATCTAAAGCCAAGACAACAGTGCCTAAGTGTGCGCAATAAGGCTAACAGATTACTAGGATTTATTTCAAGAAGTATAAGCAACAGAAGTCCAAAAGTTATTTTACAGCTCTATACATCATTAGTGAGACCTCATTTGGATTATGCAGCTCAGTTTTGGTTTCCTTACTACAGAATGGATATAGATTCGTTGGAGAACATACAGAGAAGAATAACTAAAATGATTTACAGTATAAGAAATCTCCCGTATGAAGATAGACTTAGAGCGTTGAATCTCCACTCTCTGGAGAGACGTAGAATGAGGGGAGATATTATCGAGGTGTACAAGTGGATGATGGGCATAAACAAAGGAGATATTAATAAAATACTGAGGATATCGAACCAAGTAAGAACCAGAAATAACGGATTTAAATTGGATAAATTTAGATTTAGAAAGGACATAGGCAAGTACT
Organism: Cherax destructor; assembly: GCA_009830355.1. Lineage (NCBI taxonomy): Eukaryota > Metazoa > Arthropoda > Malacostraca > Decapoda > Parastacidae > Cherax > Cherax destructor. The sequence goes on from WNWK01002251.1 coordinate 78,796, forward strand.
GGTTTTCGAACAGAGTTGTAGATGCGTGGAACAATCTTCCGAGTAGGGTGATAGAGGCTAGGACCTTGGGTGGCTTTAAAAAGAGATTGGACAAATATATGAGTTGGAGGGGCTGAGTTTGATTAGTGTCGTGAGTACGGGAGTAAATTCTTAGGTAGTGGTGGTTTTGATAAGGACCTGCCTCGTATGGGCCAGTAGGCCTTCTGCAGTGTTCCTCCATTCTTATGTTCTTAACAGAATGCACAGGCACAACACAAGGTACAAAACTCTCTTCGACATCCCTCATGTCCCATCTCACTCTATGCAAAAATGCAATGCACATAAAGGACCCCAAGATTTGGAATTCATTGCCCGAACCAGCGAAAGGTCCCCAGCCTGCAAATCAATTTAGGGCTATAATTAGGAGTAGGTTTGTAGACAGCAACCACCCAGGGAGGTACTACCGTCCTGCCAAGTGAGTGTGAAACAGAAACCAGTAACTGTTTTTTACATGATGGTAGGATTGCTGGTGTCTTTTTTTCTGTCTCATAAACATGCTGGATAACAGGTATATCTTGCTACTTTTACTTACACTTAGGTCACACTACACAGGCATGCACATGCATATATATACATACACACATCTAGGTTTTTCTTCTTTTTCTTAATTGTTCTTGTTCTTCTTTATTTCCTCTATTCTCCATGGGGAAGTGGAAAAGAATCTTTCCTCTGTAAGTCATGCGTATCATATGAGGCAACTAAAATGCCGGGAGCAATGGGCTAGTATCCCCTTCTCCTGTATACATTACTAAAGAAGAGAAGAAGAAAAACTTTATAAAAACTGGGATGCTTGAATGTGCGTGGATGTAGTGCGTATGATAAGAGATGATTGCTGATGTTATGGATGAAAAGAAGTTGGATGTCCTGGCCCTAAGCGAAACAAAGCTGAAGGAGGTAGACGAGTTTCATTGGGGAGAAATAAATGGGATTAAGTCAGGAGTCTCTGAGAGAGTTAGAAGGAAGGGGTAGCAATAATGTTTAAAGATCAGTTATGGAAGGAGAAGAGGGAATATAAATGTATAAATTCAAGAATTGCGTGGATTAAAATAAGGGTCGGATGCGAAAAGTGGGTCATAATAAGTGTGTATGCACCTGGAGAAGAGAGGAGTGTAGAGGAGAGAGAGAGATTTTGGGAGATGTTAAGTGGAAGTATAGGAACTTTTGAACCAAGTGACAGAGTAATTGTGGTAGGGGACCTAAATGCTAAAGTAGGAGAAACATTTAGAGAGGGTGTGGTAGGTAAGTTTGGGGTGCCAGGTGCAAATGAAAATGGGAGCCCTTTGATTGAACTTTGTATAGAAAGGGGTTTAGTTATAGGTGATACATATTTTAAGAAAAAGAGGATAAATAAGTATACAAGATATGGTGTAGGGCATAATGACAGTAGTTTTTTGGACTACGTATTGGTAGATAAAAGATTGTTGAGTAGACGTCAGGATGTACATGTTTATAGAGGGGCCACAGATATATCAGATCACTTTTTAGTTGTAGCTACAGTGAGAGTAAAAGGTAGATGGGATACAAGGAAAATAGAAGCAACAAGTAAGAGAGAGGTGAAGGTTTATAAACTAAAAGAGGTGGCAGTTAGGGTAAAATATAAACAACAATTGGAGGATAGATGGGCTAGTGAGAGTATAGGCAATGGGGTCGAAGATGTATGGGGTAGGTTTAAGAATGTAATGTTAGAGAGTTCAGCAAAAGTTTGTGGTTACAGGAAAATAGGTGCAGGAGGGAAGAAGAGAAATTGGTGGATTGATGATGTAAAAAGAGTAGTAAGGGAGAAAAAGTTAGCATATGAGAGGTTTTTACAAAGTAGAAGTGATGCAAGGAGGGAAGAGTATATGGAGAGAAAAAGAGAGATAAGAGAGTGGTGAAGCAATGTAAAAGAGAGCAAATGAGAGAGTGGGTTAGATGTTATAAACAAATTTTGTTGAAAATAAGAAAAAGTTTTGGAGTGAGATTAATAAGTTGAGGAAGCCTAGGGAACGAATGGATTTGACAGTTAAAAATAGGAGAGGAGAGTTATTAAATGGAGAGTTAGGGGTATCGGGAAGATGGGAATATTTTGAGGAATTGTTAAATGTTGATGAAGAAAGGGAACTTGTGATTTCGTGTATAGGGCAAGGAGGAATAACATCTTGTAGGAGTGAGAAGAGCCAGTTGTTAGTGAGGGGAAAGTTCGTGAGGCAGTGGGTAGAATGAAAGAGAGTAAGGCAGCTGGGATTGATGTGATAAAGATAGAAATGTTAAAAGCAGGTGGGGATATAGTTTTGGAGTGGTTGGTGCTGTTATTTAATAAATGTATGGAAGAGGGTAAGATACCTAGGGATTGGCAGAGAGCGTCTACCTGGAGAGAATTCCAGGGGTCAACGCCCCGCGGCCCGGTCTGTGACCAGGCCTCCTGTTGGACCAGAGCCTGATGAACCAGGCTGTTACTGCTGGCCGCACGCAGTCCAACGTACGGACCACAGCCCGGCTGATCAGGTACCGACTTGAGGTGCCTGTCCAGTGCCTGCTTGAAGACAGCCAGGGGCTTGTTGGTAATCCCCCTGATGTATGCTGGGAGGCATACATATTTCCTTTGTATAAAGGCAAATGGGACAAAAGAGAGTGCAAAAATTATAGGGGAATAAGTCTGTTGAGTATACCTGGTAAAGTGTATGGTAGTTATTATTGAAAGAATTAAAAGTAAGATGGAAATCAGGATCACAGATGATCAGGGAAGCTTTAGGAAGGGTAGGGGGTGTGTAGATCAAGTGTTTACAGTGAAACATATAGGTGAACAGTGTTTAGATAAGGGTAAAGAGGTTTTTGTTGCATTTATGGATTTGGAAAAGGTGTTTGATAGGATAGATAGGGGGAGGCAATGTGACAGATGTTGCAAATGTATGGTATAGGAGGTAGTCTACTGAAAGCAGTGAAGAGTTTTTATGAGGATAGTGAGGCTCAGCTTAAGAGTATGATGGAGAGAGGGAGATTATTTCCCAGTAAGAGTAGGCCTTAGACAGGGATGTGTGATGTCACCATGGTGGTTCAATGTATTTATAGATGAGGTTGTAAGAGAAGTGAATGCTCGGGTGTTGAGAAGAGATGTGGGATTAAAAGATAAAGAATCTAACACAAATTGGGAGTTGTCACAGTTGCTTTTTGCTAATGTCACTGTGCTTTTGGGAGATTCTAAATAGAAGTTGCAGACGTTGGTGGACGAGTTTGGTAGGGTATGTAAAAGAAGGAAATTAAAAGTGAATATAGGAAAGAATTTAGGTAATGAAAGATTGCATATCAGATTGGAGGGAGAGAGTATAGAGGAAGTGAATGTATTCATATACAGTGGTACCCCGACTTACGATGGTCCCCAAACACACCCTTTTATGTAAGTTTATTTTTTTAAATGCTTTTGTAAGTGTAATTTTGGGGGTCTAAAAGGACTAGTCTATTTTACATCATTTCTTATGGAGATAAATTTGTTTGGTAATGGCACTTGAACAGCATTCTGGAATGAAAAAAATATCGTAAGTCGGGGTACCACTGTATTTGGGAGTGGACTTGTCAGCAGATGGGTCTATGAAAGACAAGGTGAATCATAGGATTGATGTGGGGAAAAAGGCAAGTGGTGCACTTTGGAGTCTGTGGAAACAAGGAATGTTATCCATGGAAGCAAAGAGGAGAATGTATGAGAGTATAGTTATACCAATACAGTGGTCCCTCGGTTTTCGCTGAAAATTCGTTCCAGAATGCTGCTCAAGTGCCATTACTGAACGAATTTACTTCCTTAAGAAATACAGTGGACCCCTGAGTTTCGTAAAAACTTCACTCCTGAAGTCTGCTCAAGTGCCATTACCGAACGAATTTACCCCCTTAAGAAAAAATATCACGTAGGTTAGTCTATTTCAGACCCCCAAAAATACTTTTCCATAAGCACTCACAATATTATACTTACATAAATGTACGATTTCCGGGGTTTACGAAACTCGGGGGTCCACTGTAATGTCACGTAGGTTAGTCTATTTCAGACCCCCAAAAATACACTTGCAACAGCACTTACGAAAATACACTTACATAAATGTTCGAGTTTGGAGATGCACGAAAACCGAGGGACCACTGTACTCTTATATGGGTGTGAAGCATGGATGGTGAATGTTGCAAAAAAGGAAAAGGCTGGAGGCAGTGGAGATGTCGTGTCTGAGGGCATTGTGTGGTGTGAATATAATGCAGAGAATCTGTAGTTTGGAAATTAGGAGGAGATGTGGGGTTACTAAATGAGATATCCAGAGGGCTGAGGAGGAGTTGTTGAGGTGGTTCGGATATTTAGAGAGGATGGAACGAAATAGAATGACTTGGAGCATGTATAAATCTGTAGCGGAAGAAAGGCGGGGTAGGGGTCAGCCTAGGAAATGTTGGAGGGAGGGGGGTAGAGGAGGTTTTGTGTGCAAGGGGCTTGGATTTCCAGGAAGCGTGCGTGAGCATGTTAGATAGGAGCGAATGTAGACAAATGGTTTTTATGATGATGTGGTGTTGGAGTGTGAGCAATGTAACATTTATGAAGGGATTCAGGGAAACAGGCAAACTGGACTTGAGTCCTGGAGGTGGGAAGTACAGTGCCTATGCTCTGAAGGAGGGGTGTTGATGTTGAAAGTTTTTTAACTGTAGTGTAGGTGCACCTCTGGCAAGACAGTGATGGAGGTAATAATGAAAGTGTTTCTTCTTTTTCGAGTCGCCCTGCCTTGATGGGAAACGGCTGATGTATTAATAAAAAAAAGACATTTATTTTATTTTATTTTATTTGTATATTCCAGGAACTTGAGGACATGATTCTGAGCCTCAGTCCAACAGATTCATTTGATCGAGCCAAAATGAATGATCTGATCAAAAGACGCTTCTTTTATGATATTTCATTTGCCATATATGGTGGCATCACAGGTCAGTTTGTAAAGTTTGCTGAGTGAAATTTTGTATACATTCTAATAACATAGGAATGTGCTTTGCTATTGTATGCTAATATACAGTGGACCCTCGGTTTTCGTACAGCTCCCAACTCGAACAATTATGTAAGTGTATTTTTGTAAGTGCTTTTATAAGTGTATTTTTGGGGATCTGAAACGACTAATCTAATTTACATTCGTCCTTATGGGAACAAATTTGGTCGGTAACGGCACTCGAACAGCATTCTGGAAAGAATTATTGACGAAAACCGAGGGTCCACTGTAATACAGTAATAATAATGTATTACAGCATTTTCTAGTGTATTGTTTTAGTCATTGATACCTTTTTTCTTAAATAAGTTTGATTCCATTTATATTATCAACATGTATATGCTAGTAGTTATAGCTTTTTTTTTTTTGTGAATGAAGAACATGTGTATTTATGTTGAAGCAAGTTTGTAGAATACATTAAAAAAGCTTTAGTGGTTAGCCTTTATTAAGTGTACACATTCTTCTCATTTTACTTTTCATTTTAATAACCTTAAACAGGACAGTATGACTTTGGACCAATGGGTTGTGATTTGGTGGACAACATGCTTGCTGAATGGCAAAAGCATTTTGTGATCCAGGAACGCATGCTGAAAGTCAACTGCTCCATCTTAACATCAGAGGTAGTTTTGAAGGCTTCTGGACATGTGGATAAATTTGCTGACTATATGGTTAAGGTTAGTATAGCTTATGCATTATTACTTTTGTTTTCCTTCATGTAAATCTTTCTTTTTCTCAAAATTGTACAGAGGTTATGTTGAAATGAAAAGATTGTAATTTAAATATAAAAAGCTGTTAAAGGCCTTTGAATTTTGTTGTCATTTTGTCTAATGCTTTCTAAGTTTTACACTTAATTAAAGCTTTTCATTTGCTTCCTCCAGAGCATGTAATTGTTAAGCTGCTTAACAGTTACATGCTTAACAATTACAATGGCAGCGGCTGCTGCCACCGCTGCTGCTGCTGCTGCCACGCTGCTGCTGCTGCTGCTGCTTCTTCTGCTTCTTCTGCTTCTGCTGCTTCTTCCGCTTCTACCGCTTCTGCTTCTTCTCTAACACCTCACTCTCTGCCCCTTTTTTCACTATCACTACTATCTTCCTATTGCCACTTTTATCACTGCACTACTTCTATTAATCTTTCTTTCTTTCAACACGTCGGCCGTTTCCCACCGAGGCAGGGTGGCCCAAAAGGAAAAACAAAAGTTTCTCCTTTTACATTTAGTAATATATACAGGAGAAGGGGTTACTTCTATTAATACTAGTACTTATTTCTACTACTTATTACACTTCCTTCTCTGAGATGATGGGTTGAATAATTTGTACATAATGTAAATGCTAGTCTGCAGTCCAGGCTGTGCCTCCGCACTTTTTCTGGTAGAAGATTCTTAACCTTTCAAGCCAATAGTTTTGTTGTATATCAAAGGTTGTCGGTGACAAAAACTACAAAAGCATGTAACTTGTCCTTGACCTTCATGATGTTGATGCTGGACTCTCTCTAACTGATCACAATATTGATACTATCATTCCCCTCAAGGGGGGTTCCTTGACGCTGGTGAGGGGCTCTTGATCTAGGGAATTGGATCTGTGCTCCAGTTCCCTGAATTAAGCCTGAATACCTTCCACATCCCCCCCACAGGCGCTGCATAATCCTATGGGTTTAGCGCTCCCCCTTGATTATAATAATAATAATGATACTATCATTTCTCGTTCATAGAAAAAAATTGAAGTTTTCTGAGAAAAAATTGAATTTTAGGTTCTTAATACGTATAGACATTTCCTGGATATTTTTTTCACTTTCTGTTTAAAATGTTCTTTCATTTGCTGTACTGAACACTAACATGCATTGTTTGTAATAATTGTCAAATTTTTCAGTACAGTATGTTATATTGAAACTGCTCTCTGAGACATATACAATATTAGAGAATAATCATACCTTTTGTGCTTTAAGTCTTAGTTAACCATGTAATTACTGTGAATAATTGTAGTTATTAATTTTAATAAAGGTAAAGATTAGTATCACTACCTTCACTTTAGGGTAATAAACAGTGATATACAGTGGACCCTCGGTTTTCGTTGAAAATTCTTTCCAGAATGCTGTTTGAGTGCCGTTACCAAACGAATTTGTTCCCATAAGGACAAATGTAAATTAGATTAGTCATTTCAGAAACCCCCCAAAAGTACACTTACAAAAGCACTTACGAAAATGCACTTACATAATTGTTCGAGTTTGGAGGTTCACGAAAACCGAGTGTCCACTGTAGTAGTATATGCATTTGGCACTTTTTTAGTGTTGTATATAAGTGAAAAATGCAATTGCTGTATTAAGCTAATACTACTTTCTGGCAAAGCGTACAAACTTTTTTCTATAAAAATTCTAGTGATTTTCACTTGTTAGTATTTTATAATACATTTTGAAATTTTTATTTCAGGATGTAAAGACTGGGGAATGTTTCCGTTTAGACCATCTCATCAAACAGCACTTCGAAAAGAAATTGTCAGAGAAGAAAACCTCGCAGGAAGAGAGAGAGACAATAAACCGCAAAATCACTTTACTTGATGGAATGACAATGGTATAATTATTGTTTTTGTTTGTTATAAACAGAATATCTGCTGACTTTGTTAAGTGTCTTGATGAGCATTGGATGAATACAGCCTCTCTTCACTTAACCCTTTCACTGTTGGTGCCGTATAGATACATCTTACGAGCCAGTGTTTGTGACATATTGATGCCCCATAATTCTAGTGGCTTCAAATCTAGCAGGAGAAAGCTGGTAGACCTACATGTGAGAGGATGGGTCTGCATGGTCAGTGTGTGCAGTATAAAAAATCCTGCAGCACGCAGTGCATAATGAGAAAAAGAACTCCGACTGTGTTTTTGGATTAAAGCGCCGACTTTGAGATGTAGTTTCTTACAGTATTTATGGTTGTATTCTCGTTTTCTTAGTCTCATTTGATAGAATGGAAGATATATTACAGAAATAGAGATGATTTTGATTAGTTTCACAAAAAGTACCTTGAAATTGAGCTCAAAGTAGCGGAAATGTTCGATTTTTGCCGATGTTCAAGATTAAACAAATTACGTCACCGTCCATTACGTGTCCAACTGGCCAGTCTAATATGCAGTCACCAATGGGTTGACATTATTTATACAATTATATAATAATGCAGTAGTCTGCTTAACAGTAAATCTTCTATTTTTTTGTGTGAATTAAAATTCAAAATGGAAACCAAGAGTAATATAAGAGGGGCCTGGAGACATGACTGATGAACAGAGAAAGTGTCATTTTAGTTCCAGGAATGTCTGCATTGTTTATTCTGGACCCTATTTTGAAATTGGCATGAAATTGGCCAAATTGCCAATTTCTGGCCACTTTATTGGGTAGTTGAAATCGGTAAATGGGCAGTTTCTTGTACTCAATCGATAGAACAAATTGAGTTTTAAAGAAATATCTTTGAGTTTGGTCGACTGGAACAATAGAATTGGCCAAAAATAGGGCTCAAAGTGGGCGAAATCGCCGATGTTTATGTATCGCTGAGGCCGCTAAATTTGCAAGAGCATAATTCCGTAAGTTTTCCATCAAATTTCGTACTTTTGGAGTCATTAGCATTTGGAAAAGATTGTATCATTTCATAAGATATTTTTTTTTTTTTTTTATATTCTTCGACACTGAGAATGAGTTCGGGATCAGGGGTCTCAACAGTGAAAGGGTTAATGATGGAGTTCCATTCCTAAGACCATGTCGCTAAACAAATTCGTCGCTAAGTGATAGTGGGTTTTTGTCAACCTTCTTTGATATTGTTTTTATGTCACCTTTGCACCATTTATAACATTTCTGGTATATTTTTAAATGTTTATACACTAGTGTACTGTATATTGTAATAAACAGAATAGAAGAAATCAGCTCTAATATATATACAGGTCAGAGAGCCCGTTGTAAGTTCAACGCGTCAGAGTACAATTACTGTACGTTGTTAAGTGAGGAGAGGCTGTAGTTGTGTGTGAATAAAATATACGGTATAAATTTGTATGAAAATTTACATATGTACTGTAGCAGTTATTCAGTTGTGTGCCTTGGACGAAATCCTCGGAACTATGCTCACCCCGAGGTTCTTCCTTTTCAGGGGGATTTGCAACCTTTGTTCGTGAGTCTGTACACTGTTACCAGACGTCTTTGCCATTCTCCAATTTTCATGACTTTGCATTTGCTGGGGTTAAATTCCAGTAGCCATTTATCAGACCAACCCTGCAGCTTGTTCAAATCCATTTGTAGTCTTTTCTGGTCTACTCCTGTGTATCTTCATTAGTTTCATATCTGTGATGATGGGTGGTTAGGAGAGCGGATAGGCAGGTGTGAGAGGATGTATATATCATATGCAGTCTTAAGACCAAGAGACCGTAGTTGGAAATTAAACACCAAAATGAGTTCCAGGGATATTAAAACATTCTTCAATATGAGTGGTAATGGATGAAGTGGAATGAACAAGTTAGTGACACTTGAAACGGAAGCACACACTATATTGGGGTTCAAATATAGATAGAACAAAGCTATTTAAGTTGATTGAAAGTTAAGAACCTAGGTAGTAGGTTGGTAGACAGCAACCACCCAGGGAGGTACTACCACCCTGCCAAGTGAGTGTAAAATGGAAATCTGTAATTGTTTTACATGATGGTAGGATTGCTGCTGTCTTTTTTCTATCTCATAAACATGCAAGATTTCAGGTACATCTTGCTACTTCTGCTTACATTTAGGTCACACCACACATGCATGTACAAGCATAAATATACACACCTCTCTGGGTTTTCTTCTATTTTCTTACTATTTCTTGTTCTTGCTTATTTCCTCTTATCTTCATGGGGAAGTGGAACAGAATTCTTCCTCCGTAAGCTATGCGTGTTGTAAGAGGCGACTAAAATGCCGGGAGCAAGGGGCTAGTAACCCCTTCTCCTGTATGCATTACTAAATTTAAAAAGAGAAACTTTAGTTTTTCTTTTTAGGTCACTGTGCTTTGGTGGGATACGGCCTGGTCATTGAAAAAAAAAAATTATGAAGTAAGGTCAAGAACTAGATTTCTCCATCTGGTAACTTTAATAGAATTATACAAACATAGAGCTTTAATTTTTTTTTATTAGTAATGTATTTTTCTCCAACAGGAAGAGATGGATAGGATAGTTAAGCAGTATGACATGAAGTCACCCTTGACTGGCAATGACCTTTCTGATGCAATGGAGTTTAATCTTATGTTCCCTATATGTATTGGACCCTCAGGTATGTAATTGACAAACAGACCTATTAAGATGTAGCAAGCCAATAATTTGATGTCCTATTTATTGTATCAGAATGAGCATGATATGTCACTATAATGTATAAATTAGTGAGTGTTGAAAAATAACTTAAAATGTTGCTACTCTTCTACCTAACCTGTACGTTTGTTAAAATTTATGTGAGTGCTTTGGAACGCTTTTATTTAAGTAATGATATCAGATGAGCCATGCGTGTTGTAAAAGTCAACTAAAATGCCGGGAACAATCGGCTAGTAACCCCTTTTCCTGTATAGCTTACTAAAAAGAAGAAGAAGAAAACCGTCAAAGTGGGATGTTTGAATGTGCGTGGATGTTGTGCGAATGATAAGAAAGAGATGATTGTAGATGTTATGAATGAAAAGAAGCTGGATGTCCTGGCGTTAAGTGAGACAAAGCTGAAGGGGGTAGGAGAGTTTCAGTGGGGAGAAATAAATGGGATTAGATCAGGGGTTTCAAATAGAGTTAGAGCTAAAGAAGGAGTGGCAATAATGTTGAATAATCAGTTATGGCAGGTAAAGAAGGAATATAAATGTATAAATTCAAGGATTATGTGGAGTAAAATAAAGGTTGGATGTGAAAAGTGGGTTATAGTAAGTGTTTATGCACCTGGAGAAGAGAGAAGTGTAGAGGAGAGAGAGAGATTTTGGGAAATGTTGAGTGAGTGTGTGGTGAGTTTTGAACCAAGTGAGAGAGTAATTGTGGTTGGGGATCTTAATGCTAAAGTGGGTAAAAATGTTGTGGATGGAGTAGTAGGTAAATTTGGGGTGCCAGGGGTAAATGTAAATGGGGAACCATTAATTGAGCTATGTGTAGAAAGAGGTTTGGTAATAAGTAATACATATTTTATGAAAAAGAGGATAAATAAATATACAAGGTATGATATAGCACGTAAGGAAAGTAGTTTGTTGGATTATGTATTGGTGGATAAAAGGTTGATGAGTAGGATTCAGGATGTACATGTTTATTGAGGGGCAACGGAAATATCAGATCATTATTTGGTTGTAGCTACAGTTAGAGTAAAAGGTAGATGGGACAAAAAGAAAATGGCAACAGCAAGTAAGAGAGAGGTAAAAGTGTATAAACTAAGGGAGGAGGAAGTTAGGGTGAGATATAAGCAACTATTGGCAGAAAGGTGGGCTAGTGCAAGTATGAGTAGTGGGGGGGTTGAAGAGAGTTGGGATAGTTTTAAAAATGCAGTATTAGAATGTGGGGCAGAAGTTTGTGGCTATAGGAGGGTGGGTGCGGGAGAAAAGAGGAGTGAGTGGTGGAATGAAGAAGTAAAGGGTGTGATAAAAGAGAAAAAGGTAGCTTATGAGAGGTTTTTACAAAACAGAAGTGTAAATAGAAGAGCAGAGTATATGGAGAGTAAAAGAAAGGTGAAGAGAGTGGTGAGAGAGTGCAAAAGAAGAGCGGATGAAAGAATGGGAGAGGCTCTGTCAAGAAATTTTGCTGAAAACAAGAAAAAATTTTGGAGTGAGATAAACAAGGTAAGAAAGCCTAGGGAACGAATGGATTTGTCAGTTAAAAACAGAGTAGGGGAGTTAGTAGATGGGGAGCTGGCGGTATTGGGTAGATGTCGGGAATATTTTGAGGAACTTTTAAATGTCGATGAAAAAAGGGAGGCGGTAATTTCATGTACTGGCTAGGGAGGTACAACATCGTTTAGGAGTGAAGAAGAGCAGGATGTGAGTGTGGGGGAGGTGCGTGAGGCATTACGTAGAATGAAAGGGGGTAAAGCAGCTGGAATCGACGGAATCATGACAGAAATGTTAAAAGCAGGGGGGGATATAGTGCTGGAGTGGTTGGTATTTTTGTTTAATAAATGTATGAAAGAGGGGAAGGTACCTAGGGATTGGCAGAGAGCATGTATAGTTCCTTTATATAAAGGGAAGGGGATAAAGAGAGTGTAAAAATTATAGGGAATACGTTTACTGAGTATACCAGGTAAAGTGTATGGCAGGGTTATTATTGAAAGAATTAGAGGTAAGACAGAGAGTAGGATTGCAGATGAGCAAGGAGGCTTTAGAGTGGGTAGGGGATGTGTAGATCAAGTGTTTACAGTGAAGCATATATGTGAACAGTATTTAGATAAAAGTAGAGAAGTTTTTATTGCATTTATGGATTTAGAAAAGGCATATGATAGAGTGGATAGGGGAGCAATGTGGCAAATGTTGCAAGTGTATGGAATAGGTAGCAAGTTACTGAAGGCTGTAAAGAGTTTTTATGAGGATAGTGAGGCTCAGGTTAGGGTGTGTAGGAGAGAGGGAGATTACTTCCCGGTAAAAGTAGGTCTTAGACAGGGATGTGTAATGTCACCAAGGTTGTTTAATATATTTATAGATGGGGTTGTAAAAGAAGTAAATGCTAGGGTGTTGGGGAGAGGGTGGGATTAAATTATGGAGAATTAAATGCAAAATGGGAGTTGACACAGTTACTTTTGCTGATGATACTGTGCTTATGGGAGATTCTAAAGAAAAGTTGCAAGGTTAGTGGACGAGTTTGGGAGAGTGTGTAAAGGTAGAAAGTTAAAAGTGAACATAGATAAGAGTAAGGTGATGAGGGTATCAAACGATTTAAATAAAGAAAAATTGGATGTCACTTTGGAGAGAGGGATTATGGAAGAAGTAAATGTTTTCAGATATTTGGGAGTTGACGTGTCAGCGGATGGGTTTATGAAGGATGAGGTTAACCATAGAATTGATGAAGGAAAAAGGTGAGTGGTGCATTGAGGTATCTGTGGAGACAAAAACGTTATCCATGGAGGCAAAGAAGGGAATGTACGAAAGTATAGTGGTACCAACACTCTTATATGGGTGTGAAGCATGGGTTGCAAATGCTGCAGCGAGGAGGAGGCTGGAGGCAGTGGAGATGTCCTGTCTAAGGGCAATGTGTGGTGTAAATATTATGCAGAAAATTCGGGAAAGTGGAAATTAGGAGAAGGTGTGGAGTTATTAAAAGTATTTGTCAGAGGGCTGAAGAGGGGTTGTTGAGGTGGTTTGGTCATTTAGAGAGAATGGATCAAAGTAGAATGACTTGGAGAGCGTATAAATCTGTAGGGGAAGGAAGGAGTGGTAGGGGTCGTCCTAGAAAAGGTTGGAGGGAGGGTAAAGGAGGTTTTGTGGGCGAGGGCTTGGACTTCCAGCAAGCATGTGTGAGCGTGTTAGATAGGAGTGAATGGAGACGAATGGTTTTTGGGACATGACGATCTGTTGGAGTGTGAGCAGGGTAACATTTTGTGAAGGGATTCAGGGAAACCAGTTAATTGATTTCGTTGGACTTGAGTCCTGGAAATGGGAAGTACAATGCCTACACTTTAAAGGAGGGGTCTGAGATAGTGACAGCTGGGAGGGACTTTTCTCAGCTGTCGTATCTGAGCTCCTCTGCAAAGACAGTGATTATGTATGAGTGTGGTGAAAGTGTTGAATGATGATGAAAGTATTTTCTTTTTGGGGATTTTCTTTCTTTTTGGGTCACCCTGCCTCGGTGGGAGACGGCCGACTTGTTGAAAAAAAAAAAAAATCAGATGAGCTATGGACTTGATGTTTGATTTATCCATTTTTTTCAGTGCACCCAAGCAAATATATAACTCAGACAAAATAGGATAATGCTAGAAAAGTGTTGTATAACATACAGTACTCATTTGTAGTGATGAAATAAAAATTCTGGTAATTAAAGAATTGAAGGAAAGGTTAACTGTGTGTATATGCCGCTGGCACAGAAAGATGCGAACTGTTTGACTGGAGAGAATAAAAGCATAATACCGTGACTGGAAGAATACACAAATAACCCGCACATAGGAGAAAGAAACTTAGGACAATGTTTTGGTCTGACCTGGACCATTAACTAATTAATGGTCCAAGTCAGACTGAAATGTTGTCATAAGTTTCTTTAGTGTGCAGTTACTCACGAAGCTAATAGCAAGGCATGGATTACTTGAGATTATACCTTGGAATGTTTAAAGAAAAATTTGATATCCAATTCCAGGGTTTGGGGCTCATTGCAACAGAGTGGGTGTCCCCAAAAATTGCAAGATTATGCTGGTGCATGACAATGCATTTGCTCATCCTCCTCATGATAATTTGATAGCATGTAATGCTTTTTATCATATTTATGCCACTGTATTGCTCATCTCTGATCAAAGCTTTGGGTGAAAGTGAGTTAAAGTGAGTAAGAGTGTTGGTACCACTATACTTTCGTACATTCCCTTCTTTGCCTCCATGGATAACGTTTTTTTTGTCTCCACAGATACCTCAACGCACCACTTACTTTTTTATCTTCATCAATTCTGTGGTTAACCTCATCCTTCATAAACCCATCCGCTGACAAGTCTACTCCCAAATATCTGAAAACATTCACTTCTTCCATACTCCCTCTCTCCAAAGTGATGTCCAATTTTTCTTTATCTAAATCGTTTGATACCCTCATCACCTTACTCTTATCTATGTTCACTTTCAACTTTCTACCTTTACACACCCTCCCAAACTCGTCCACTAACCTTTGCAACTTTTCTTTAGAATCTCCCTAAAGCACAGTATCATCAGCAAAAAGTAACTTTGTCAACTCCCATTTTGTATTTGATTCCCCACAATTTAATCCCACCCCTCTCCCCAACACCCTAGCATTTACTTCTTTTACAACCCCTTCTATAAATATATTAAACAACCATGGTGACATTACACATTCCTGTCTAAGACCTACTTTTACCCGGAAGTAATTTCCCACTCTCTTACACACCCTAACCTGAACCTCACTATCCTCATAAGAACTCTTTACAGCATTTAGTAGCTTACTACCTAGTCCATACACTTGCAACATCTGCCACATTGCTCCCCTATCCACTCTATCATATGCCTTTTCTAAATCCATAAATGCAATGAAAACTTCCCTACCTTTATCTAAATACTGTTCACATATATGCTTCAATGTAAACACTTGATCTACACATCCCCTACCCACTCTAAAGCCTCCTTGCTCATCTGTAATCCTACTCTGTCTTACCTCTAATTTTTTCAACAATAACCCTACCGTACACTTTACCTGGTGTACTCAGTAAACTTCTTTCAACACACACCGGCCGTATCCCACTGAGGCGAGGTGCCCCAAAAGGAAAAGCGAAAGTTTCTCCTTTTACACCTAGTAATATATACAGGAGAAGGGGTCACCAGCCCCTTGCACTCAGTAAACTTATTCCCCTATAATTTTTACAATCTCTCTTGTGTCTCTTCCCTTTATATAAAGGAACTATGCACACACTCTGCCAATCCCTTGGTATCTTCCCCTCTTTCATACATTTATTAAACAAAAACACCAACCACTCCAACAGTACATTACCCTCTGCTTTTAACATTTCTGTCATGATCCCGTCAGTTCCAGCTGCTTTACCCCCTTTCATTCTACGTAATGCCTCATGCACCTCCTCCACACTCACATCCTGCTCTTCTTCACTTCACTCCTCTTCCATTTATATGTTACATATTTTATTGCCAAACATTCTGTAAAAAATCCTAATTATAGCATGTAAACTGAAATTGCTGTATAAAATTTATGTTTGAAATTTTTCTTGCAGGTAATCTAAAGGGGTACTTGAGACCAGAGACAGCTCAGGGAATTTTTGTCAATTTTAAACGGTTGCTGGAATATAATCAAGGAAAGCTACCTTTTGCTTGTGCACAGGTAAGTGGATATATGCCCTAAATAAGCATTACCCAAGTTTAATGTTCTGTAATTGGCTGTTTAAGTTGGTGGGGAGTAGAGATTTTGCCCACGCAGTGGGCTTCTCATGTCTCTTGAAAGTGCTCGTTTCATGGGTGAAAAGGTGCTAATAAAAGATTGCATTGTACTGCATTTGTGTCTTTTATCTACCTTGTTGGTATTTTATACACTTTCTCTACTCTGTCATAAGTTGGTTCTAGACCAAAAGTGACAAGATTCATCCTTTAAGGTGTTGCTGTACAGTACAGGATCACCACCATTGATCTGATATTGTTGGGGCCTGAAGGCTTTTGTAGTAAGCAGGTTTTACAGTAGAAAGGCAACAAAAAATAATTAGGAAAATTACAAATCATCATAGTCTTGCTAGTATCAGATCTTTTATCTACATTTTCTAAAGATTAGAGCCCTTTCCATGGTGGTAGGTGTGTGATTTTTATTAATGTCTTGGACAGCTTATCTGGAAATTGAGTTTGCTGCCATTTTTGTGGGTAAAACATTTCTTAGGTGAGTAGATAGGGAGGTTTGGCGTTAACCATACCTGAATTAATTGGATGGACATGCATTGGTCCATTTTGATCTATGAGTTACATATGCTGGTTTTGACTCAAATATTTGCAGTCCACACTTGCAGTTTTTAGATTTTGGTTAATGGTCTGCTTTGTAAAGGGAGAAGTTTGGGTATCAGTGATTATGGTTGTGCTTGTCCTGCTAGTAGTATGCAGTAGAATGTAATTGACTAGTCAAACATTTACTGGGGATTGCTCACCATTTTGGTCCTAGGCTGTTTCATAGACCTCTAAGTGGTTACTTGCATATGCATTTCTATTAGGCCTGGGCTCATTGGTGTACTGTGTTGGGCTCCAAGGTTGGTGGTGTGAGGAAGATGTTATATTCTTGTAAATGATCCGTTGTACTCATACCGGGACTTGTTAGGCTGGTGACAAGGGTGGAAAAATAAACACGTAAGCAGTATAATGTGATCCTTTATTGACAACGTTTCGCCCACGCAGTGGGCTTTATCGAGTCACAGACAGATCTACCTGGAAAATGAGTAACATGAATATATATAGGGTATATTCATGTTACTCATTTTCCAGGTAGATCTGTCTGTGACTGATAAAGCCACTGCGTGAAGACGTGTCAATAGGATCACATTATACTGCTTATGTGTTTATTTTTCCATTGTGTCAGTATTTTATACCATTTATTTCCATGGTGACAAGGGTGCAAGTCACATTATTTTGGATGATCCTTGACAGCTGCCCATTGAAGAACTGTAGGCTCTGGTTGATTCAGTCTGTATGCCAACTTGCTCTCCTTCCATGTTTCTCATATTCACTCCAAGTTTCCTCATTGATCTTGCTTTCCACTAGGAAATATGGATGTAAATCCAGCTAATTGGTTTTCTTAAATTCCTTCATATGTGTTTTCTTGCTCACACTCTAAGAGTAAGTCAAATTTCAAAAAAAGCACCTTTCTTCACTCTGAAATAACACATTGAATGCTCAAGCCTTTATCTTCAAAACCTCCTTCACACCCTCTCCAGCTCTTAGTATATCCTGACACCACCGTCCATCCACCTCAGACTTATTTAACCTTATTTAAAGTATCTTGTTCTGTCCTTCCTAAGAGATATCATCTCAACAGTACCATCTTTGTTTACTGAGTTATACCTACCATACCAACACAGTCTTCTAAATTTCATCACTTACTCTCTACAATGTTCACGCCACACACTGATCTCAAATATGGCACAGCTGCCTCAAGCCTCTTAACAGCAGCGTTCAGTGACCATGCACCACTATATTCTAATACTGTACATTATATTTACCTTTTTTGCATCCATTTATGAACTATTTTCCACAGACTCCTCAGCACCAAATTATATCCTTTTCCTTGTTAGTTTTACAATTCATCTTGTCAT
The DNA here is from genome assembly GCA_009830355.1 of Cherax destructor. NCBI lineage: Eukaryota > Metazoa > Arthropoda > Malacostraca > Decapoda > Parastacidae > Cherax > Cherax destructor. The sequence continues at coordinate 96,739 of WNWK01002251.1, forward strand.
TCATAAACAGATCTGCTGACACATCCACCCAGATTAATCTAACATTAGCTTCCCTCCCTCATGTATTGTATTTATCTCTGGCATGTTTAATTTATGGTAAGTGTGAGTTGTCACACTTTATATCATTACAAAGTATCCCATTTTTTTATTGCTTTCCAGCACCATCTATTTCTTTTAATTAATAAATAAAGTGCTTGAAAAATATCAACAATTGCCACATTTAACAGGTGGGCAATGCGTATCGTAATGAAATTTCACCGCGTTCTGGTCTTCTTAGGGTAAGAGAATTTACAATGGCCGAAATTGAACACTTCTGTGATCCTGACGACAAGACTCATAACAAGTTTGAGCAGGTCAGTAATATTTCACTACATTATGATACAATATATTGAAGCTGGCTTAGTCTTTTGGTGTTTATTATGTCTGTATTTTAACTTTCCTTTTATAACATTGGACAACAAAAAATTTGCTGCTGAGGTAAAAGTGCATGTTTTAGTCTGATTCATGTACTGTATGTTGGTTTCAAATTCAAAATTAAAACTTTCCTAACATGTAAGAATTTTTAGTTGGAGAAAAAATTTCAACGACTTTTCACTTATTTGAGTACTTCTGGCCACAAATAAACAGAATGCACAAATGACAGCTATGGATTTAGGCAGTGTGCTTGACAGCACAGCAAAATTTTAGTGGGGATGGGGGGGGAGCTTAATTCAGTATTTTATTCTAAGGAGCTTAAATAGTCTTTAAGGCACATGATTTTGAGTTTCTATGTGAACTTTCTTAAACTATTGTAGTTTTGTGGTCACTAGACCTTTGAAGATATACCTTCAAAGGTATATCTTCAAAGGTAATGTAGTGAACATTAGCCATTTATTGAAAAACAAAATTAAAATTATTTGCATCTGGGGTTTAACCCCCATCCCTTTCCTATGACTGTGACACTGGTGCTTGATATTTTAATAAACAATGCTAGAGGAACTACACATCACTTTTTTTTTTTTTTTTTTCCAAAATGTTTTAAATGATCTATTTTGAGTATTTCTTATGAGCTGGCAACAAGTCAGTAACTTTTATATTCATCATTGTGCAGTGTGCTTGATTTTGTAATAAAATAGCCTAAATTTGTTTTTTATTGAGTTTTTGATGTGCTGGGTCAATTCTCACTTCAGATTTGGAATCTGCATACTCAAATTAGCAGTCAAAAAAAAAAAAATTGCCATACATACAGTCATACATACAGTGGATCCTCGGTTTTTGTGATTAATTCATTCCAGAAAGTCTGATGAAAACTGAATTGTACGAAAACTAAAGCAATATTTCCCATAAGAAATAATGTAAATCCAATTAATCCGTTCCAAACACCCAAAAATATTAACAAAAAATACATTTTATAGAGAATAACTATAGTTTTACATACAGAAAACAATGAGAAATAAATATAAATGACTAATGAAATGGATAAACGAACATCTAACATAACTTTTACCTTTATTGAAGAGACTTGTTGGCATATGGAAGACGGCAAGGAGGGGAGAGGAGGAGGAGAGGTTATTGTTTAGAAGGGGAATCCTCTTCTATAAGGACTTAAGGTACCAAGGCCCTATCTGGGGTTACTTCCATTCTTTGTCTTTTACTGGCACTAGGACCAGCTTGAGAGTCACTGGACCCCTGTCGCACAAAAAATCTGTCCAGAGAGGTCTGTTTCTGGCATCTCTAAGATTTGCCTAAAATGGGACAAGGCATTGTCATTGAACATGTTGCAAACTCTGCTTGCAACAGCTTTGTTAGGGTGATATTGCACACATGTCCTTAATCACTGAAGAAGGCACATTCTCCCCTCTCTTTTCTTCCTCCTCTGAAGCAATTTCCTCAGCTGCGATCTGTTGCTGTTCCAGTTGAAGGTCTTGCAGCTCTTCAGTGGTTAGCTCTTCCCTGTGGTCGTCCACCAACTCTTCCACATGGTGGCTTATTTAGCAGTTGCACTCAATAAACAAGCACAAAAAACAATGGATTATTATGAAATGATTCGGATGAACGAGCGGGGTAATGCTCATTCATTGAGAAACAAATCCAGACTGAGTCAGAACGCGTGGGATGCTTTGTATGGGCGCAGGCAGGTGGACGCATTTGGTACGGCGGACCATTGTCAACTCTACAAAAACCGAGCGGATGTACGAAAACTGGGACAAAATTTCGACGAAAAAAGTCATCGAAAACTGAATTCTACGAAAACCAGGGCATACGAAAACCGAAGTTCCACTTTATATGTAAATTGTATTGAATCCACCTGGCTAAAAGCTGCAAAGAGAGATTTTATTAATTTGCATCAATATGAACAATTTACATTGAGGTTAGTCGTTAATGGCAGTAGTTGTAGACATAGAGAGTTATAATAGTCATGGCTGAATTGGTGGTAACCAGAAGTAGAACTAACAGTCATGGCAGAATTGGTGGTAACCAGAAATAGAACTACTGTTACACACAGCTCTGAGTGGCAGTGGATTAACAAATAGTTTTAAGATATAAGCAGTACTGATTAAGTAGAGGTAGTTGTAGCCCATGTCTTCCATCCACTTCCATCTCTCCTGTAAACTCCATGCCATTTTTCCAATATGGTATAGTATATTTTTCCCTGTTTTCATTCAGGCAGTGACCAGAAGAAATGGAGAGTGGGGAGAGAGCCTTTTACTTTTCTGTCCTTGACTTGCACACCTAGATAATACACTGTAGTCCTTAGACCAGGTAGAAATAGCTAGTTCTCAGCATATAGCCTCATATGTCTTTCCCATATACTAGAACCTGAAACTATTTTTCATGTAATTTATTGATTTTCTAATAAAGAATTTCTTATTGGTTTTCTCTGACAAGCTTTATTAAAAAATGAGTCATACAGCAATCAGAATTAAGCTTGTTTATATAGATTGCATCGTTTGGTAGATTTCAAGTACCAAAATAGTAGGCAAGGGCTCTGTGGTATAGTAGTTTCTTTTTCATAAATTAATTTCAGGATAACTTCAGTTTTGAAGGTTTCATTGAGAAGTGTTTTGATTGGTTTTAATTGCATTGCTAACTGAATCTTGTCTGTCATTAAGTTGTCTGAGACTGCTAAAACTATTTACCAATATTATTTCTTTGTTTGTTTGATAATTTCTGTGTCACCTTTCACATATTTAATTGTCACATGTTGCTTGATTTCATCAGTCTTTATTTTTCCCTAAAGGTTGCCAATACAGAAATGATGTTGTATTCAGCATGTGCACAGATGGATGGGGAATCTCCAAAGAAAATGACGATCAGTGAAGCTGTTCGTGGCGTAAGTGTGTGAATAGTATGGTTGAGCATCTTAATCTGTAACATTTAATTTTGTAATAAATATGTGCATGTAATTAAGTATTTGAATTTGCAGGGAATGAGTTTTAGCTCTTTGTACTGCCTCTTTACTTTTGATTAACTTATGTGAAATAGTCATAACTTTGTAACCTGTGTGTTGTCTACATCTACTGTCATTGTTTAGTTCATTCTGTTTGTTTACTTCTTTTATGTGTAAGTGATATTTTCTGATACACCTGTGGTTCATTTGCATGTGAAATTTCCAACCATACTCTGTTACATACCTGTTAATCCTTTCAGTGGCTATCACATGGAACTACGTCATTGAGGCCAGGGTCTTTGACATAGTTCTATGTTATGAGCTCAGCTCACTCATATGCTGCGAGCAGTAAATTTTGGTCTGTGCGATGAGTGTGCAATCTAAAAAAAAATCCTGATGTATGTGGTGTATGATGGGAAAAGCATGTGTATTGTTTAAAATATCGATTTTGAAGTGTTTTCTCGGATGGTTTTATGGGCTGTTTCTTGGTATCATTTGATAGAATGGAAGGCATACTACTGAAATAGAGATGATTTGGTTAGTTTCAGAACCAGAAGTAACTTGAAATTGAGCTCAAAGTAGCGAAAATATTCTATTTTTTTCCAGTTTTCCCGAGGACAGGTAAGGCTCTGCTACACCCCCCACTCTGTTTTATGGGATTTTTTTTAATAAGGCTCATTCAATTATTGGAACACCATAAACCGTGACAAATCATTCCTGGTTATATTTTATTATCTGAGAAAGAGTAAATCTTCTATTATGTGTGATTATAAATTCAAAATGGAAGGCAAGTGTAATATAGGAAAGACCAGGAGATGTGATTAATGAACAGAGGAAATGTTCTTGTAGTGCCAAGGATGACCATACTGTTTATTTTGTACTCTATTTTTAATTTGGTATTTTTTAATTTTTTGTAAAATTGGATAAATTTCCTACTGTGCACTTTATAGGTAGTTGAATGGGGGATCTCTTGTGCTTAGTCAATAGAATAGAAGTCATACTAGTGAAATAGCTAAGAATTTGGTCAATTGGAACAATGGAATTGGCTGAAAATGGAACACAAACTTGGCAAAATCGCCTATGTGTAAATTGCATTGAGAACGCTAACTTTGTGCCTGTGCAGTTCCATAAGTTGTCCATCTAATTTCATACATTTGGTGTCATTACCTTCAGAAAAAGGCTCTCTACCATTTCAGATTTTTTTTTTTTAACCCTTTAACTGTCCACACATAGATGTAGATCTACGTTCACTCGCGCACTGCTCCGAATATTTAAAAAAAAAAAAATTCTAAAAATGAAGAGCGCATTTTTATAAACAGGATAGGCTAAAAAAAATTTTTAGGGCCAGTACTTACCGAGATATAAGCCCGACAAGTTGGTGCTGGATGCTCACCTGACGGCAACATCAAGTCCTGCCGCTTGCAGAAGTAATGCCGGTATACTTTTTTTTTCTAGTTTTTATTTTAATTTATATATTTTTTATGTTCTGGTAATTACAATTTATAATAGTTCTTGTGATTTCATAGCCAATCTTTGTTCTAACACTAATATTAGGTACTGAAATAGTACTCAAATAGTCACAATGACACCAACAGGTGAACAATTTCACCTGCCATGGTCATTTACTATTGTCTATAAGTATATACGAAGTATTTATAGGTCCCAGCAATGTTTTAGACATCCTGTATTATATATGAAACTCCTTGAAGAATGGTGTGTTGACAATTGTCAGATAACTACTGATAAGGCAGTGACATTGATGAATGAATGAGTGCAAGGAACCCTTGCATTGTTTTCACTGTCTGTATCTATCTATCTGTCTGTCATATCTATCTGTCTGTATATCTATCTGTCTGTATATCTATCTGTCTGTATATCTATCTGTCTGTATATCTATCTGTCTGTATATCTATCTGTCTGTATATCTATCTGTCTGTATATCTATCTGTCTGTTGTATATCTATCTGTCTGTATATCTATCTGTCTGTATATCTGTCTGTATATCTATCGTCTGATATCTATCTGTCTGTATATCTATCTGTCTGTATATCTATCTGTCTGTATATCTATCTGTCTGTATATCTATCTGTCTGTATATCTATCTGTCTGTATATCTATCTGTCTGTATATCTATCTGTCTGTATATCTATCTGTCTGTATATCTATCTGTCTGTATATCTATCTGTCTGTATATCTATCTGTCTGTATATCTATCTGTCTGTATATCTATCTGTCTGTATATCTATCTGTCTGTATATCTATCTGTCTGTATATCTATCTGTCTGTATATCTATCTGTCTGTATATCTGTCTAGCTCGGCTTATCTGTCTTTGTTTGCCTCCTGCCTATGTGTGCCTGGAGTATAATATGAAACTCCTTGACGAATGGTGTTATGACAAGTGCCAGATAACACTGACAGCCCAATGACATTGATGAATGAATGTGCGCAGGGAACCCTCGCTTTGTTTTCACTGTCTATCTATCTGTCTATCTGTCTATGTCTCTGTCTAGCTCTGCTTATCTGTCTTTCTGTCTGCCTATGTGTGCCTGGAGTATATGAAACTCCTTGAAGAATGGTGTTATGACAAGCGTCAGATAACTGACAGCCCAATGACATTGATGAATGGGAGCAGGGAACCCTCTCCGTGTTTCCATTGTCTATCTGTCTGTCTGTCTAGCTCTGCTTATCTGTCTTTCCGTCTGCCTGTGTGTGTGTCTTTCCGTCTGCCTGTGTGTGTGTGTGTGTGTGTGTCTTTCCGTCTGCTTGTCTCAGTCTGAGTGCGGCTCGTAAGCCAACAGGTATTATACGCGATGCAGAAGTGACAATGCGTATTACTTGTCAGTCATGGTATTATGTCTTATATCTACAAGCATTGTATAGCAATATGCCTGGAATTTTTGGGTTATCCTAGGAAATTTACACTATGTATAATAACTGTACTTATGTGTACATGTGAGAGAGAGATATTACAGATATATATAGATAGACAGAGATATAGACATACAGAGATATAGGACAGATAATATAGGACAGATAATATAGGACAGATAATATAGGACAGATAATATAGGACAGATAATATAGGACAGATAATATAGGACAGATAATATAGACAGATTGTGGAGGATGGGTTCCAACGATAACGTGGACTGTATGTTAGCTAATACTTAGCTTATTGATGAATCCAAGATGTCGCAGCCGCCACCAACACCTTCTCAGGGGATCCATCTATGGCCTCAATCTCCACAGGGCTGTAAGGTAAACATCAAGGGATTATAATTATTGCCCCAAAGGAGCGTATGTCCATATTTCAGTCTTAGATGGACTGAAAGGCGTTTTACTCACTGTTTTGGACTAAAAAGTCCACGCATAACCGCCGTCCCTAGGTAAAAATTTGAATGTTCTTGAATACAAGAACTGCGCAGTCCCCTGTTTTAACCAGAACATCAAATTCTTACCTTGCTCGTGTAACTTGAGCGATGGTGTTGGCTCCACCATATACGGCGGAAATGCTGTCTTGATTGTAGAATGCCGCTGAAGAATCACCGTCTTGTTTCGATGGAGTTCACTTGCGATTGTCTCTACGTTTCTCCTTTTTGCAGTCTGAAGCTGCGCACACTTCTGAATATACTGCAATGTTGATGTTATACACTAAACGCGCTGGAACAGAGTTCTTATCTTATTTCCCGACGTTAGTGGAGATTAAATGATATAACGGACGCGAACGAGTAATGTCTATGTTGATTTACGTCGCCTCGCGCCGCATGACACCTAGAGTCGTATGACCCGTTCTTGCGGTGGCCAAATTCAATCTGACCCCTCATGCTGCCTTGTGCAGCCTCGTCCAACCATGTGGTGCCACGAGGTGCCTCGTGGTGTTGTGGTCAGCACAATTCTTGACACACTGTTGACAGTACATCTGGCTTGAATTAAATTGTTTATGCAGCCAGACGCGCCTCCTCTGGCCCTTTCCTAAGGGTGGAAAGGGTGAGGGCCCTTACCATGGGTAGTAAGGGCGTATACCCCCCTCCTTTGGAGAATTTTCTCCACACAGATAATATAGACAGATAATATAGACAGATAATATAGACAGATAATATAGACAGATAATATAGACAGATAATATAGACAGATAATATAGACAGATGATATAGACAGATGATATAGACAGATGATATAGACAGATGATATAGACAGATGATATAGACAGATGATATAGACAGATGATATAGACAGATGATATAGACAGATGATATAGACAGATGATATAGACAGATGATATAGACAGATGATATAGACAGATGATATAGACAGATGATATAGACAGAGATATAGACAGAGATATAGACAGAGATATAGACAGAGATATAGACAGAGATATAGACAGAGATATAGACAGAGATATAGACAGAGATATAGACAGAGATATAGACAGAGATATAGACAGAGATATAGACAGAGATATAGACAGAGATATAGACAGAGATATAGACAGAGATATAGACAGAGATATAGACAGAGATATAGACAGAGATACAGACAGAGAGACAGACAGAGAGACAGACAGAGAGACAGACAGAGATATAGACACAGATATAGACACAGACAGCCAAAGCCAGCCTGCCGAATATATAAGAACATAAAAAAGAAGGAACACTGCAGAAGGCCTACTGGCCCATGCAAGGCAGGTCCATGTCACCCCCCAGCTTAGACCAATAACACACCTAGTCAAGTCACATCCTCTGAAGGAAGGAGCACAGCATCAGACCTAGTAGCACAAGCTAGTCAGGTCCAACTCATACCCACCCACAACCACTCGTGTATTTATCGAACCTATTTTTACTTTCCTCTTATAAGGGGAGTGTTAATGCGACATGACATCAGTGAATCCCTGGTGTTTGCCACATTATTTGCTCTAGCTGGCACTCAATTGAACTAGTGCTCCCCCAAGGTACTAAGTGGTCCCAGATTTTTTTAATACTGCGCACACTGAGGGCGCAGACCCATTCTCTCATGTCTAGGCGACTCAGGCCTATTGCACTAAATTTGAAGGAATGAAAAATAAAACGTTGATCTACGTTCGGAGCAGTACGCGTACAAACGTATATCTACGTTTGGACAGTTAAAGGGTTAAAGTAGACAACACAAGATATATTAATTTCAGGGGTCTGTACAGTGAAAGGGTTAACCCCTAAAGGGTCAAGACCCCTGATCTGAAACTTGTCCACAGGATCCAAGAATTTAAAAAAAAAATTATTTTTTCTTAAGAAATGGTAGAGAATCTTTTTTCTGAAGGTAATAAAACAAAAAGTATGAAATTTGATGGAAAATTGACAAAATTACTCTATCACGAATTTTGCTGTGTTAGCGAAATTTACGCATCAGCGATTTTGCATACTTTGAGTCCTATTTTAGGTCAATTACATTGTTCCAGTTGACCAAATTATCAGCTATTTTGCTAGTATGCCTTTGATTTTATTGACTGAGCACGAGAAACCCCCCAATCAACTATTTCAACTACCCAGTAAAGTGATCAGAAATTGGAAATTTGGCCAGTTTCACACAAATATTAAAATATTTGAATATCAAAATAGGGTCCAGATTCAACAGTGCAGGCATTCTTGGCACTAAAATAACATTTCGTCTGTTGATTAGTTACATTTGCAGGCTTTGGACATGAATTCTTTTTTTTTTTTATTATTCACAGAATTTTTATTTACACCAAAAAAAAAAAAACATTTACTGTTATGAAATATTGTAATACAGCCTCTCCTCACTTAACGACGGAGTTCCATTCCTAAGACCACGTAGGTAAATGAATTCGTCTCTAACTAGGAACATACTATAATGGTAGTGGGTTTTTTATCAACCATCTTTGATATTGTTTTAATGTCACCTTTGCACCATTTATAACATTTCTGGTATATTTTTAAATGTTTATACAGTAGTGTATATACTTTATATTGTAATAAACACAATAGAGGAAATCATCTCTAATATACATTATTTAGGTATGCATACTGGTCAGAGAGCCCGTTGTAAGTCCTAGTCATCGGTAAACGAGTATGTCGCTAAGTGAGAAGAGGTTGTAATTGTATAAATAACACCAGGGCAGTCTTTTTTTTTTTCTCTTAACAAGTCAGCCGTCTCCCACCGAGTCAGGGTGACCCAAAAAGAAAGAAAATCCCCAAAAAGAAAATACTTTCATCATCATTCAACACTTTCATCTCACTCATACATAATCACTGTCTTTGCAGAGGCACTCAGATACGACAGCTGAGAATAAGTCCCTCCCAGCTGTCACTATCCAAGACCCCTCCTTTAAAGTGCAGGCATTGTACTTCCCATTTCCAGGACTCAAGTCCAACTAAATCAATTAACTGGTTTCCCTGAATCCCTTCACAAAATGTTACCCTGCTCACACTCCAACAGCTCGTCAGGTCCCAAAAACCATTCGTCTCCAATTACTCCTATCTAACACGCTCACACATGCTTGCTGGAAGTCCAAGCCCCTCACCCACAAAACCTCCTTTACCCCCTCCCTCCAACCTTTTTGAGGACGACCCCTACCCCGCCTTCCTTTCCCTACAGATTTATGCACTCTCCAAGTCATTCTACTTTGATCCATTCTCTCTAAATGACCAAACCACCTCAACAACCCCTCTTCAGCCCTTTGACAAATACTTTTAGTAACTCCACACCTCCTAATTTCCACACTCCGAATTTTCTGCATAATATTTACACCACTCATTGCCCTTAGACAGGACATCTCCACTGTCTCCAGCCACCTCCTCGCTGCACATTATCTATGTTCACTTTCAACTTTCTACCCTTACACGCCCTCCCAAACTCGTCCACTAACCTTTGCAACTTTTCTTTAGAATCTCCCATAAGCACAGTATCATCAGCAAAAAGCAACTGTGTCAACTCCCATTTTGTATTTAATTCCCCATAATTTAATCCTACTCCTCTCCCCAACACCCTAGCATTTACTTCTTTTACAACCCCATCTATAAATATATTAAACAACCATGGTGACATTACACAGCCCTGTCTAAGACTTACTTTTACTGGGAAGTAATCTCCCTCTCTCCTACACACCCTAACCTGAGCCTCACTATCCTCATAAAAACTCTTAACAGCATTCAGTAACTTACTACCTATTCCATACACTTGCAACATTTGCCACATTGCTCCCCTATCCACTCTATCATATGCCTTTTCTAAATCCATAAATGCAATGAAAACTTCCCTACTTTTATCTAAATACTGTTCACATATATGCTTCAATGTAAACACATGATCTACACATCCCCTACCCACTCTAAAGCCTCCTTGCTCATCTGCAATCCTACTCTCTGTCTTACCTCTAATTCTTTCAATAATAACCCTACCGTACACTTTGCCTGGTATACTCAGTAAACTTCTTCTTTCTTTCAACACGTCGGCCGTTTCCCACCGAAGCAGGGTGGCCCAAAAGAAAAAACGAAAGTTTCTCCTTTTACATTTAGTAATATATACAGGAGAAGGGGTTACTAGCCCTTGCACCCGGCATTTTAGTCGCTCTTACGACACGCATGGCTTACGGAGGAAGAATTCTGTTCCACTTCC
>WNWK01002251.1:107820-145320 GCA_009830355.1 Cherax destructor
CACAGATGTTAGTAGACGCTCGTTATTTGTTCGTCGCCCTGTTTACTTCGTCCCTTTTCTCTTCGTCTGCATACACTCTTGTCTTCCCTTCAGCTTCCGCCTTTATATGTTCATGTGGCTTCACCCTTTCCTCTACCCCCTTGGGAAGTTCCTGCTGTCAGTGTCTGTTCTATTCCTCTACCTTGCGCGAAAGCCCAACTGCCTACGGCGGTTCTCGTCTTTCTTTCTAGACCATTTCCGTTCATTCCCATGCCATCGCAGTATACACCGATGGTTCAAAGTCATCTGACGGCGTTGGATTCGCAGCAGTGTTTCCAGACAGCGTCGTACGAGGGCATCTATTACCCTCGGCTAGCATATTTACGGCTGAATTGTATGCCATTCTTGTGGCACTTATCCGTATTGCATCTATGCCTGTATCACCATTTGTGGTCGTTTCAGACTCCTTAGTGCTTTACAGGCTATCCGTAAAATTGATACACCTCACCCCTAGTTCTTCGTATCCACCTTTGGTTACGCATCTTTAGCAAGCATAAAGATATTGTCTTTTGTTGGGTCCCTGGTCATGTTGACGACAGGGCAATGGGAACAGGCAGACACTGCTGCGCGGTCAGCAGAACATGACCTTCCAGTTTCATATAGAGGTGTTCCTTTTACGGACTATTTTGCGGTCATTGCTACCCACCTTCGCACCCGTTGGCAACAACGCTGGTCGGACCTGCTGAATAACAAACTTCATTCTATTAAACCGGTTATAGGTTTCGGGCCTTCTTCTGTCACCAATGTCGAGATTGGGAGACTACACTCTCCCGTCTTCGCATCGGCCACACTCGTCTTACTCACGGGTATCTCATGGAGAGGCTCCCTGCCCCTCTCTGAGCATTGTCAGGTTCCAGTGTCTGTTCGACATATCCTGTTGGACTGCCCACTCTATCAACGAGCACGCAGAATTTACCTCCAACGACGTCTTCGCTCTGCGGCCCTTTCTTTACCTTCCCTTCTTGCAGATGGACCCTCCTTTAATCCTGACTCTCTCATTGACTTTTTGACAGAAACTGACTTACTACACAAACTCTGAAGATTATACCTCTAGCACCTCCCTCAGTCCCTTCTACCTCGATCTTTTGCTACCCTCCACCCCTGCACTATCCACCGTCATCTTGCACTCCATACCCTACTAATCGTCCATCTCCCTCTTACAACCCACTCTCCCTGCATCCTACAATAACCTGCAGCGCTGTATAACCCCTGTGGTTTAGCGCTTCTATTTGATTATAATAATGCCAATAGTTGCTTATATCTCACCCTAACTTCCTCCTCCCTTAGTTTATACACTTTTACCTCTCTCTTACTTGTTGTTGCCATTTTCTTTTTGTCCCAGCTGTTGCCATTTTCTTTTTGTCCCATCTACCTTTTACTCTAACTGTAGCTACAACTAAATAATGATCCAATATATCCTTTGCCCTTCTATAAACATGTACATCCTGAAGCCTTCCCATCAACCTTTTATCCACCACTACATAATCTAACAAACTACTTTCATTACGTGCTATATCATACCTTGTATACTTATTTATCCTCTTTTTCATAAAATATGTTTTACTTATTACCAAACCTCTTTCTACACATAGCTCAATTAATGGTTCCCCATTTACATTTACTCCTGGCACCCCAAATTTACCTACTACTCCCTCCACAACATTTTTACCCACTTTAGCATTAAGATCCCCAACCACAATTACCAGGGCATTCATGAACACATATTAGACCCATCAGTTGATGTGTATTGGATGCGTGATGCAATTTGTTTACTCTTGAACATCAACAAAAATCGAACATTTCTGCTGCCTTTAGCTCAATTTCATGGATTTCAGACCTAAAACCAGTCATAATCATCTTTTTTTTTTATATAATATATCTTCCATTCTATCAAATGAGACCAAGAAACCAAAAAATACAACTTTGAAAACCATACGAAGATACACCACAAAGTCACTGTTTTAAGCCACAAACACAGTCGCAGTTTTTTTTCTCTCATTATGTACTGCATGTTGCAGGATTTATTTTATGTGATGCACACTTATTGTATTGACCTATTCTCTCTTATCTAGGCTCAAATTTACCACTCACACTTTATCTGAGTGAGCTGAGCTTGTGTAGTACTACGGCATGGACGCTGGTTTCAAAGCCGTAGAACAACGGCACGGACCCCTCAAGGGGTTAAAGAGTGTAACCTTGTTACACTCTTTAACCCCAGTCTGTTTGTTAGAATTTTGTATACCCTGGTTGGCCCTGGCCCATTATGCCAATACACCCTGTGGTTCAAAAGATCCAGGTGTGGTTAGCTTGTTTCCATGCCCTGCACAAGAGTAGAGTTTTCTTTGTATCTGGGAAAAGAGTGGGCAGATACTGAGGCAAACTATTTCATGCTTGCTCTATAGTGAGCTTCTGCCACAGTGATGTTATGGTTTCTATATGTAGTTATGAAAAGTGCTGGACTCAAATTGCCTTAGAGACAAGCAATAAGTTGTATAGAGTTTGACAAGACATGAGTATTTGGTCCTCTTTCAGCAAGAATAGTCATTACGAGATGATTCTCTATAAATCGAGAATAGGTACTGTATTATGTATTTCACTCATAGCCACCTGCTTGCAGGTGCTCCTGCCCCTCCCGATGGGTTTTGGTGTGCTGTTGACCTTGGAGAACATTTTGTTTGTCCATGGCTTCAACCTTTTTGCCTCAGTCATGGATTTTATCATTTCCAGGGTACTACAAGAACTTAATATATAGATGAAACTGTTCATTACCTCTTGCTGCAAACCAGAATTCCATCACATTTCCCAACAAACCCCGACATGCGGAATGTTGGTCTCTATACAGTAGAATCTCGTACATCGCATAGGTTTGGTTCCTGAAAATCTGTGCTTTACATGAATAACAGGATGTGGGCTGAAGAACATAGGGAGAAAACAGAGTTATGTTCATGGCACCTCTAAAAAGCCAAGCAAGTTTTTTTTTATTTCATAATTCATCAGAACTAATAGTTTTTCATACCTTACATTGTAGTTGTTGCTTGTTGATCTGGAAATGCACTGAAAGGGTGGATGTGGCCCTGTACAGTATCTGTACATAGATGTGGCAGGCAATCTCGGCTTTCACCACCACCAACCACTGCCATCAGCATTAGTAAAAATAACCACCACATTGCCTTACAGATTGTACCAGACATTTAGGGACTCACCACACATATACCAAACAAACATATTAAAGGTATGGGAGACTGTTGTTTTTGTTGCTGCTCTTTTAAGGGCTACAACTCGTGAGCTATGAGTCCCAGTGGTGTGAAGGGCCAATCCTTAATACATCATAAGTTGTGATGGCCCTATTAACTCCAAATAAAATTGTCTTTCATGTCTGCACTGCAGTGAAGAGCATACATTCACTACACAACTTTTCCATTGAATACCATGTCTCACAAGATCGTAATAACGTGATTGCTAACAAACCACAGAGCAAGTGGAGTTTGAATTTACCATGGGTTCAAACCCCTTCTGTTCCCTGGTTTTATTGAATACCATATTCAAGAACTGTAGAAATACAAATAGAGTAGGTACAGTGGTACCTCGAGTTACGATGGTCCCCAAAATCGCCCTTTTATGTAAGTTTATTTTTTTAAATGCTTTTGTAAGTATATTTTTGGGGGTGTAAAACGACTAGTTTATTTTACATTATTCCTTATGGGGATAAATTCGTTTGGTAATGGCACTTGAACAGCATTCTCGAACGAAAAAATATCGTAACTCGAGGTACCACTGTACATGGCTGTTAAAGTTCTCATCTGCAACTGGCATTGGTGAAGGATAATGTGTGACTGTGTTGTGTAGTGGGAAGGGAAGGTACTGAGTCAGTAGTAAGCCTTCACTGCTCTGCACCTCAGCTACTGATAGTTAGACACAACTGCCTGCCTCTCCCTAAATAACAAAATGGAATTTTTATAATTTACAGTTTTTGGCTAATCTCTACCAGACAAACATACTCTCCATTCATGTGTAAAATGAAAATACACTAAATATCAGTGCATTTGATTAAAAGCTAACAAAAATTTATTTATAATTCAGTCTTAACAAAATTAAAAAATTTATATCTGTAGTTCGTAGCTAATCTTTTCCCCCCTTCCCCCCCATAAAATGACTCCAGGCATGCATAAAATAAATGTATGCAAAGTATGAATGTATTTGATGAAAAAATGGCTGAGATTTTTTTACTTTTTTAATATTTGCAATGTTCATGATTATCTGTGCCAGATCAACCAGGTTGTGATAGATTTGCAGGCCACTGGGCCACCAACAGCAAAAGCCTGGTTGACTAGGCAAGTACCAGACAAGTCTGGCCCATGGCCAGGCTGCAAGAGTAGGAAAACTCTTGAGACCTGTCACAGGTATGTCTGCAGATTGACATTCCTAAGTAATTAATTGGTTCCAAAATTTTTACATTGATTGTAAATGCTGATGATTATTTGTTGGCAACTTACTGTATAGTGTATATTGCATTTAAGAAGGGCTATCTGACAAGCTTTAAATGACTTTCCCATTTTAGTTGGAAGCAAATTTAATGTCAAATATTTTCTTAAATCCTGGCTTTTCCCATACAAGTTTAGTTCTATGTACTGTACTGAATTGATCATTACGTTCATAAAATTTGAGGTTTTGAAGTGACTCTGAACATTCAGTGAAGTAGGTGTCTGTTTCAGTCTTCACATGATAGGTAGCATTTCTGACATGGAGCAATAAAGAATTGGAATGAGCTAGATAACAATGCAATTAAAGCCAGCTTCATATTTGGGTTCATCTGTTAATGTTTTTTTTACCACATTGACCATTTCTCACCAAGGCAGAGAGGGTGGCCCAAAAAATGAAACCTATTCTTCACCATTCATTAAAAAATGTCTTATCAGAAGTGTGGGGATATCACAATTCAAATGACAAAATGACTCTCCAAACTGCAACTTTTCCACCATCGTCCTTCAGAGTGCAGGCAGTGCACTATGACAGCTAATTCATGTCATTCAGTCGAAAGTTAAGAGATGGGGCCCAGTAGTGTTAAAAGTTCATCAACTCTCCCTTCTTTTTATTTAAAAAAGTATATAATGTTTGTTTTTAGTAATTCTTTATCACCAAGTTCAATACAGTACAGTACATGGTACTTTTTGGGAGTTGCTTTGTTAATACTTAAACAATTTTCTAACACTAACTCCATAATATACACAAATTTTATTCTTTTGTTTCATTTGTATTAAATTTGTAGACTAGGCTAGTAACCCCTTCTCCTGTATATATTACTAAATTTAAAGAGAAACTTTAGTTTTTCTTTTTGGGACACCCTGCCTCGGTGGGATACGGCCAGTTTTTTTGAAAGAAGTATTTTTATGTGAAAGTGGAAACTGTTGCACTGATTTGGGATCACAAAATATTACATAAATTGTAGGTAGTATAAGGTTTTACATGTAAAATTGATGTACAGTATATAGATGAAATATATACAATATGAAGAATATTCATGTGGCACAGAAGCTAGGTTGTGAATTTACAGCCCTCCATCTGCCGGTAGATGGGGCTACCTTCATTGGGCCTCCTCTCGACTCCAATGGAAGTTGGTGCTTTGGATTTCTTCTTAAGGGATCGCAGTTATATTCTTGGCTATGAGCCATCCCAAGCTGATGTGACAGTTTACAAGGCTCTGGAGCAACCCCCTCCCAAACATCTTGTACATGCATCACGCTGGTACCATCATCTAGGCAGTTTTACACACAATGAAAGGCTGGATTTCCGTGGAGAAAGAAGTTCAATTGAGCAACTAACTGGTGGGAGAAAAAAGGTGTATTTTCATTCATATATCAGTGCTTGTAAATAACAGGAAAATAGCAGGGACATTCCAGGATGCTGTTGGAACTGGGGTGCCTGTTAATTATATATAGTACAGTAGACCCTCATTTAGCACGACTTTATGTTGCGCGTTTTGGGTATTACGCGATTGAAGAATTGCGGCACATTTTTATCTAACACAACGTAAACCTTATATTACGCGATCAATTAAATATTCTATAAAATATAAAATACAACAGAAGGAATGGATGGTGCAAGTTAGTTGATCATTTTAGAAAATGTAAAACACCATCCTGGAAGGGGCCTGACCCAACATTTTGCACCGTTATATAATGCTTGTTTAGTAAATCATTTTCAAATTTGATTTTTGTCTTTCTTTAATTGATATTAACTAAGTTGCATGAGGAAAAGTGTATGTATGTATGTACAGTGGTACCTCGACTTACGATGGTCCCCAAACTCACCCTTTTATGTAAGTTTATTTTTTTAAATGCTTTTGTAAGTGTAATTTTGGTGGTCTAAAAGGACTAGTCTATTTTACAACATTTCTTAAGGAGATAAATTCGTTTGGTAATGGCACTTGAACAGCATTCTGGAATGAAAAAATATCGTAAGTCGAGGTACCACTGTATATTTTTTTTAACATGCTGACTGTCTCCCACCAAGGCAGTGTGACTTGAAAAAGACACACTTTCACCATTATTCACACTATCACTGTCTTGCCAGTGGCATGCAGATATGACAGTTCAGATTTCCCTCCAAACAGCAAATATCCCAAACTCTTCCTTTAGAGTGCAGGCACTGTACTTCCCACCTCCGGGACTCAAGATCCGCTAACTAGTTTTCCTGAATTTCTTCACAAAATATTACCTTGCTCACATTCCAACAGCTCGTCAGGTCGCAAAAAGCACTTATCTCCACTTCAATCTCACACGGTCACACATGCCTGCTTTATGTCCAAACCCCTTGCACACAAAACCTCGTCTATCCCCCTCCCTCCATCCTTTCTTAGGACGACCCCTTTCTCACCTTCCCTCCACTATGGATTTATACACCCTCCAAGTCATCCTATTTTGCTCCACCCTCTCTAAATGACCAAACCACCTCAACATCCCCTCATATCCTCTGGATAATACTTTTAGTAACTCTGCGCCTCCTCGTAATCTCCAAACTACGAATTCTCTGATTAATATTTACATCACACATTGGCCTCAGACACGACATCTTCACTGCCTCCAACCTCCTCCTTGGTGCAACATTTACAACCCATGCTTCACACCCATATAAGAGTGTTGGTACAACTATACACTCATGCATTCCTCTCTTTGCCTCCATGGATAACGATCTTTGTCTCCACAGATACCTCAGTGCACCACCCACCTTTTTCCTTTCGTCAATTCTGTGGTTTATGTCGTCTTTCATATACCCATCTGCTGACATGTTCACTCCCAAATATCTGAACACATTCACTTCTTCCATACTCCCTCCCTTCAATTTGATATCCATTTTTTCACTACCCAGCTCATTTGATACCTTCATCACCACCTTCCTTCCTTTTTACACCCTCCCAAACTTGTCAACTGACCTTTGCAACTTCTCTTCAGAATCTCTCAAAAGCAGTGTCACCAGTAAAAAGTAACTGTGCCAACTCCCATTTTGTATAAAATTCCACACATTTTAATCCTACCCCTCTTCCCAACACCTAAGCATTCACTTCTACAACCCCCCATCTAAGAATATTGATTGGTGTCATGGGTAAGAGAGTAAATTCTTGGGTAGCTTTGGGTAGTGGTGGTTTTGATAAGGACTTGCCTTGTATGGGCCAGTAGGCCTTCTGCAGTGTTCCTCCATTCGTATGTTATAACCCCTGTGGTTTAGCGCTTCTATTTGATTATAATAATAATCTATTCTTAATATGTTTAACAAACATGGTGACATCACGCATCCCTGTCTAAGGCCTACTTTTACTGGAAAGTAATCTCTCTCTCCCTCCTACATACTCTAACCAGAGGCTCACTGTCCTCATAAAAACTCTTTACAGTGTTTAGTAACTTGCATATATACATAAATACATACCATATATTAATACAGTCAGCTTTTATAAAGCTCTCTTTATAGTACAATTTTTCATAAATGCTATTGTAAAAATGCATTGACAATTGAATAACATACAATGGGGCAATTGGGGTAATTTTAACACCTAAAGTTGCCCATTATACAAGTAGTTTCCAGAATATGTGGGGTAGATGAGGAAGGAAAGTTGGGTAAAGGCATGGGTAGGTGTGCAGCAGTGGTGTGGGTGAAGGCAGGGGAGTTGCATAGTCGGGTGGTATGTATGGGGGTTGCTGGGTGTGGCAAAGATGGGGTGGGGGTGTTGGTAGGAAGTAAGGTAGAGGTGTCAGTGGTGGTTACACTTGTATAGTGTGTATACATATGTATTCCTACATAGTATACATACTACTGACAGAGGCAGATGTGGGTAGGTGTATGGCAGTAGTGGTGTGGGTAATGGATGTGCAGTGCTGGCAGGTGGTGTGGGTAAGGGTAAGCATGGGCATGGGTGATCTCTTGCGGAAGGGGGGTGCCAAGGGCGGCATTATGGGTGAGGACATGGGTAAGGTATAGGTGTTAAGGGTGCATGACCTATCAGTCAAAGGTCCCACATCCACATCTCTGCTAGTAGGTGGAGGTGCTTTATTGTTATATGCTTCTTTGCGCTTCCAGGATCACTCGCATTCTTGTTGGGTGCCATGGGTACTACCCATAGATGAGAAAGGATGACGAAAAAATAAAAATTGTTTCTGAATATGGTATTGGATTCATATGAACGGAGCACTAAGACAGAAGAGGTTGTGTACATTATGTAGCCCTCCTTCATAAGACAATAGACTTGCCTGTGGATTCACTGCAAGATGGAGGGGAACGAACTTGGTGTGTGTCATATTTTCCTCTACATATCTGCTGTGTAAACTGATTAATATGGCGTGTTCACCAATATGCCTAAGTTTTGTAACCATTTTATTGTGAAAGTGTTAATAGATTGCATGTTAACCTGCAATCTACTGTACCTATCAAAACATCCCTATTTAGAATCTTCCAGTCAGGCAGTAGAATATTTTTTAGAAACTTCTCATATAATAGGCATTGTTGGGTGGTGGCACAGTCACCCCATACATGATGCAATTGCTCCATTATATGATAGTGTTATTCAATTTTGGATTTAAATATTAAACACTGCATTAGTTAATGAGTTTTGCATGTTGGGACTCTTTAAATGTTTCCCCAAAGGATGGGAAACCTTTGGTTGGTAAATCAAATTAAGACTGCAGTATGTTTTGATCTGGCTTGAATGATATTTTTTTCAGTATCTGTGTATAGGAACATTAAAAGTAACAAAATAATTTACCAAGCAGCTATAACAGGTAGGAATAGGTCTAACATTCCTATGTGGAACTCCCAAGGTCCCCTCAATAGATAACTGTTTTTCTTCGAGATTTAGTTTTATTACATTTTTTTCCAAATCATATTTTTGGTAAATAAATTTACAATACATTACAGTATATGAATTCACAGATTAAATAGAAAGCATAAAATGGGTACAGTTTTTAGCACTGTCTTTAGTCAGCCACATCAGATATGTAAGGAAGATTTGTTAGATTGCTTTTGTTTAAGTGTACAGCATTTGAATATCTAACTTTATTGTAACAGAAATTATGGTTAGTTTCGGATATGACCCATCATTTACTGGAAACACTTGTCTGATGAAGTAATTTGCAGATTATCTGTTAAGTATGAAATTAGTTAAATATATCAGTATGCACAGTCTATAGTATATTTTGATGGTGTAGTAGCAGCAATAGTTTCCTGTAATGCTGTATTACCTGTGTGTGGAAGGTCTGCCTGCCCATCCCATCAAAATAAGGAAATATTTTTTTCCATTTGTTTTGCACATACACAAGAAATGATTTGAGAATGGATTAAGTTCATTATCATGCTGGAAGAAAATGAAAATTAGTCTCTCAATTTCTTTCATTCTAGGGTTTGGTAGCTAATGAAACATTAGGTTACTACATGGCACGTATTCAGCAGTATCTACTCAAGATTGGTATTAATCCGAAAAAGCTAAGATTCAGGCAGCATTTAAATAACGAGATGGCTCATTACGCATGTGACTGTTGGGATGCTGAATGTCTTACCTCATATGGCTGGATTGAATGTGTTGGATGTGCTGACAGAAGTGCCTATGATCTCAGCCAACATACCAAAGGCTCAGGTACTGTATATTGTCATTTTGTAGGCACTAAATTACAGCATATACTTATTCTTTAATTGCAAATATTTTTTAATTTTTTATTACAAAAAACAAAAATATACATCACATTCTAGGCCTTTTGAATGTTTTATGTAGCACATGGAGGATGAAAAGAATGCTGAGGGATTAGAGATTCCCTCTTTGGTTATCCGCTCATGAATAATTTTATGCGTTATAATGAAAAGCAACAAATAATCCTTATAAAAATTCCTTAAAAATTTTAAATTGTGAATTTCTATATGGAAAAGAAATGATCAGTTTTTTCAAGTAGTGTAGAAGCTTATTTATAGTGTCATTAAATTTATTTATAAATTTTGTTTTTTGAGATTACTTGTGGTGTCAGCCAAGCTCTTAGTGCTAGTTATCTCCTGATCTTTGATCTGCTGAGTATAATTTGCTGGTCTACTGTTGGAAAAGTTATATTTATCATATTTGATTAAAGGAAAGTATTTTTGCATCTCCACTTTTGACATTTTTTGCTTAGATATCATTTTCAGGCTTGTATGTTATATATAAATTTGTGACTGGTTTCATGAGTATGTATTCCTGTTGGTGAATGAAATAATGATGTTACCTGTGTAAAATGTATTCGTATCATTGTAAAGGACTGCAGCTTGCATATATGTGAAACTTATTTAACCCTTTTACTGTCGGTGCTGTATAGGTACAGTTTACGAGCCAGTGTTGGGGACGTATTAATACGCCAAAATTCTAGCGGCTTCAGATCTAGCAGGAGAAAGCTGGTAGACCTACGTGTGAGAGGATGGGTCTGCGTGGTCAGTGTGCGCAGTATGAAAAAAATCAGGGAGCCCACAGTGCATTGTGGGAGTGCTAATTCAGTACGCCTTGGTCACCAATCCCTAGCGGTAAGGAATACCTCACTTCCTGGTGAATTGGGACTCTTAACCTTCCCAAGTGATACTTCTAACACAGATTGAAGTGTCAGTGAAGATGAATCTCATGATTTTGAGGAGTTTGTGACCAAAAGCAATGCCCAGGATACTAGAAATAGTGCTGAAACCCCAGACAATTATCAGCCTTCCACCAAAAAGGTCAGACAAAGTGACTTACGTATTTCCATGTAGGTGGTGGGGAAGACAGTGTGGGTCATTGGGAAGGCAGCGTGGGTGGTGGGGAAGGCAGCGTGGGTTTGTGTAAACATGTTTTGTCAACAATATAATGATGATAATGTTTGCGGGTTATTGTGTTGCATACAATGAGTGGATATATATACATTATGCATTATATTGCTCTCACAGGCCACAAAAGTTACTTGAAAACATAAAATATTAGAAAATAAAATAAAAGTGAAAATAATATTGCCGAGTGAGTGGCAGTTGCCGATGTTGCCATAAGCGGTTCACTTTCTGTCAGCTTCTCACCTCTATATCTCAGTAAGTACTGATCGCAATTTTTTTTTCTTTTAAAACACTCGCAAAAATATTCCTAAGATTTTGGTAAGAAAAAATCATTTTTTTTTTTTTCGAATATTTTTTGATAAGAGAGTGAATTGAGGATCAGGGGTCTCGACAGTGAAAAGGGTTAAAGACACTTGGCCACATGATTTGTCATTTTGTTCATAATCTTTTCTTATTTTGCTTCTCTCATCTTATTAAGTTCAGTGGGGGCATTTTTTGTTGCTATAAATTTTTGGGTTAATATTTTTTTGATTTGACATTTTTATGTATTGTCAATGATTTTACAGGTGTAAAATTATGTATAGAGCGTCCTCTTAAGGAGCCCAAAATGGTGGAGTCTTTCATAGCTGTACCTGACAAAGGAGCCATTGGTAAAGCTTTCAAGAAAGATGCTAAAGCTGTGCAGGAAGCTCTAGCGGCACTCTTGAACGAAGATGCAGAGAAGATGGACAAAGCTCTCACTGAGACTGGGTAGGAGATAGGCTATTTTAAAATAACACAGTTTAAATTATTCACAGTATTGCATTAAGAACACATACACTGTCATTTGAGAGCATTTTTTTTTTTCTTAATATGTACAGTGGACCCCCGCCTAACGAGCACCCTTGAAATCGTACAATTATGTAAGTATAATATTGTAAGTGCTTGTGGAAGTGTATTTTTGGGGGTCTGAAATAGACTAACCTACGTGACATTATTTCTTAAGGTAGTAAATTCGTTCGGTAATGGCACTTGAGCAGGCTTCTGGAATGAATTTTGCTCGTTAGGCAGGGGTCCACTGTGTTTAGAAGTGTGATTTCTACAGAAACTAAGGATATATTGAGACCATATGAAATATGCTCCTGATTATCCCTTATCTTAATCATCATAAGGACACAGTATTAATAAACACTGTACATACTTTCATTGTTCCTTTGGTGGGTTTCAAGAGTTTTTCTACACTATACAAAACTAATACCTCTACAAATCATGCAAAACTATCACCACTACACACCATACTAAATTATCACCACTACACACCATACTAAATTATCACCACTACACACTATACTAAATTATCACCACTACACACCATACTAAATTATCACCACTACACACCATACTAAATTATCACCACTACACACCATACTAAATTATCACCACTACACACCATACTAAATTATCACCACTACACACCATACTAAATTATCACCACTACACACCATACTAAATTATCACCACTACACACCATACTAAATTATCACCACTACACACCATACTAAATTATCACCACTACACACCATACTAAATTATCACCACTACACACCATACTAAATTATCACCACTACACACCATACTAAAAATACTTTCATCATCATTCAACACTTTCACCTCACTCATACATAATCACTGTCTTTGCAGAGGCACTCAGATATGACAGCTGAGAAGTCCCTCCCAGCTGTCACTATCCCAGACTACACACCATACTAAATTATCACCACTACACACCATACTAAATTATCACCACTACTCACTATACTAAATTATCACCACTACACACCATACTAAATTATCACCACTATAATAATAATAATATCTTTATTTACTACAAGTACATGTACATGGTATACAGGCCTATCTGACATCAATGACATACTACTATATAGAAAGTCCCTTGTTATGCTGAGCATTTCGGGCAGATTAGGTCAGTGTCCTAGATGCGACTCACACCAGTCGACTAACACCCAGGTACCCATTTTACTGATGGGGAACATAGACAACAGGTGTAAAGAAACACGCCCAATGTTTCTGCCCTGGCTGGGAATCGAACCCACCACTAGACACCATACAAAGCTACCACCTGGCCCTGGCCCAGACTTGTCAGGTGCTTGTCTAGTCAACCAGGTTGTTACTGCTAGCAGCCCACTGCCCATATATCTGTCACAGCCTGGTTAATCCAGCACTTGGGGGAGGAAATTGTCTAGTTTCTCTTAAAGACTTCTTTTTTTCCAGCAGTATATATCCTATCTTCTGGATAGACGTTAAAAAGTCTTGGACCATGTGTGTTAATACATTATCTTATTTTGTCTTAGATGCCCCTACCCTTCACTGTGTTTCTTCTACACATTCTGCCATACCTGTCACTCCAGTATGTTGTTATGGTAGTGTGCAGATTTGGGTCTAGGCCCTCAAGTACTTTCCACATATATATAAACTACATTCAAAACCTGTGCTTCATACCCATATGACAGTGTTTGTACCACTATTCTCTGGTATTTTACCCTCTTTTTGGCTCCATGGATAAATCTCTTTGTCACCATAAATGCTTCAGTGTACCACCCACCATTTTTCCCTTCTTTTCTGTTGTTCACTTTATCTTTCATATACCTTTCCACTGACACATCCACTTTCCAATCTTATATTCAGTCTTTCATTGCTTAGATCTTTTGTTACTCTCATCACTTGGCTCTTTCCTATGTTCACCTTTAATTCCCTCTTTTACTTTCCTTCCCAAATTCCTCCAGTAACCTTAGGAATCTCTCTTCAGAATCTGCCAAAGAACCATGTCATTGACAAAGTGACAACTCCCACTTTCCATCATATTTTTTACTTTATAGTCCCACATCTCTCCCAAACACACTTCTTCCACAACTCTTTCTACTATTGTTATTATTATTTAATACGCTGGCCATCTCCCAGGCATTGTACTTTCCACCTCCAGGACTCAAGTCCAGCTAGCCAGTTTCCCAGAATCCCTTCACAAAATATTACCTTCTCACACTCCAACAGCTCGTCAAGTCCCAAACACCATTCGTCTCCGCTCATTATTATGATTTATAAACGGTTGTAAATGATATAAGGGCTTTTTGTAAAGTGGATAACAAATCTCACATAAGAACAGTTGTCATAATTTCTCTTTGCAGATGATGCATTGCTATTAGAGGATTCAGAAAAGTTGTTGCATTGTTTAGTGTAGTAGTTTATATGGGTGTGTAGAAGCTGATAGTAAATGCAGAAAAGGGTAGGTAATATGAACAAGTAGTAAACCCCCGGATTTGTGTGCTTCAATTAAATTTTTTTTTTGTGGTGCTTGTTTTAGCTTGGCATGTGACCCCATAATTGGAAGTTAATAATAGGATTTATCCCTCTTTAGCACTTCACTTGCTAAATGATACTGTTTCAAGATCATATTTTATGACAAATGAATTACTGACAAATTGATAAATCAGATAAGGCAAATACAGTGGACCCCCGGCTAACGTTCATTCCAGATAACGTTTTTTTCGGCTAAAGGTTGCTTTTTACGTTCAATATTTTTTTCGGCTAGCATTATTTACTCAGCTAACGTTACGTACCAGACCTGTCTGTCCGCTCTGGGCTTGCGCACCTCCTCCCAGGACGCCAGTCCAGCGTTGTTTACACTTGAGTGAACAATACCCAGCGTGCTCTTTCAAGCATTCACAATACATTTGGTGTCTTTTTTGGTGATTTAGTGACTGTCACTGTGAAATAAGTCACCATGGGTCCAAAGAAGCTTCCTAGTGGCACCTCTGTGCTAAAGAGAGTGAGGAACACCATCGAACTGAAGGAGATTGTTGAAAAATATGAGAGTGGCGTACGTGTGGGTGAGCTTGTCAGGATGTACAACAAAAACACAGTTTAGCAGGCATGCAGGGAGTGTAGCAGGCATGCAGGGAGTGTAGCAGGCATGCAAGGAGTGTAGCAGGCATGCAAGGAGTGTAGCAGGCATGCAGGGAGTGTAGCAGGCATGCAGGGAGTGTAGCAGGCATGCAGGGAGTGTAGCAGGCATGCAGGGAGTGTAGCAGGCATGCAGGGAGTGTAGCAGGCAATCAAGGAGTGTAGCAGGCATGCAGGGAGTGTAGCAGGCATGCAGGGAGTGTAGCAGGCATGCAGGGAGTGTAGCAGGCATGCAGGGAGTGTAGCAGGCATGCAGGGAGTGTAGCAGGCATGCAGGGAGTATAGCAGGCATGCAGGGAGTGTAGCAGGCAATCAAGGAGTGTAACAGGCATGCAAGGAGTGTAGCAGGCATGCAGGGAGTGTAGCAGGCATGCAGGGAGTGTAGCAGGCATGCAGGGAGTGTAGCAGGCATGCAGGGAGTGTAGCAGGCAATCAAGGAGTGTAACAGGCATGCAAGGAGTGTAGCAGACATGCAGGGAGTGTAGAAGGCAAGCAAGGAGTGTAACAGGCATGCAAGGAGTGTAGCAGGCATGCAGGGAATGTAGCAGGCATACAGGGAGTGTAGCAGGCATGCAAGGAGTGTAGCAGGCATGCAGGGAGTGTAACAGGCATGAAAGGAGTGTAGCAAGCATACAGGGAGTGTAGCAGTAGTGCAGGGAGTGAGGATTCCCCTTCCAAACACTAAGCCCTGCCCCTGTCCTCCCTATCTTCCAGATGCCAGCAAGTCTCTTAAATAAAGGTAAGTAAATGTTATTTTAAATGTTTATTTCATTATTTATTTATAAATTTTAAATTGTATGTAGTATTTGTGTGTGTTTTCTGTATGTAAAACTATAGTTATTCTTTAAAAAATTATTTTTTTTTGTGAATATTTTTGGATATCAGGAACGGATTAATTGTATTTACATTATTTCTTATGGGAAATAAGGCTTCGGATAACGTTTTTTTCGGCTAAAGCTCTAGCTCCTGGAACGGATTAAGAACGTTAGCCGAGGGTCCACTGTACTAATAATTTGATGACACTTTACCCATATTGTGAAACTTCATTCAAGGTTCTCATAATGAGAGTGCCAAAATGCATTAACCATACATGACTCGATTTTGATAAAACATTATTAAAAGCTTGGAGAGGTAACAGATCTTGCCACTCATCGAGTTTTTGTCTATTATCTGAACAATTGCTTAGGTAGTTTGAGGGAAACTGTAGATGTTCCTCATGTTTAGTTTCAGGTAGCATATTGGGTATATTTATGTTGTGATTGAATATTTGGCATGATCACATTGTGCATAATTTTTCATTACAGAGAGTATGATCTGAATGGCTACAAACTGACAAGAGCAATGATTCCCAGTTTTAAGAGAGAGCAGAAGAAAGTCCATGTTGAAGAAGTAATCCCCAGCGTTATTGAACCATCGTTCGGTATTGGCCGTGTTTTTTATAGTCTCCTGGAGCACTCGTTTAGGTTCGTGCGAGAGTTAATTATTGAAGTGTACTTTTTGTTTTTTTCTGGATGTAATTTGCTTAATGCTCAAAATGTGGCTAACTCCACATTTTACCAGAAAGCCATGATTGTATACAGCATTTTGATTGCCTTTTATTAAGAACATTATTACAGTATTATACAGTGTAGGTGTATTGCATAGATTTTGTCAGGTATAACTTAAAACTAATACAGTATTTGTCATTCTTAATACTGTATTCTTAGATAAGGCTCTTGGTAAATAGACCAGATTGTCAAGTCAAGAAATTTGCCAGTTCTTTCAACAAACTGGCCATATTCCACTGAGGCAGGGTGACCTAAAAAGAAAAATGAAAGTTTCTCTTTTTAAATTTAGTAATTTATACAGGAGAAGGGGTTACTAGCCCCTTGCTCCCAGCATTTTAGTTGCCTCTTACGACACGCATGGCTTATGGAGGAAGAATTTCTGTTCCACTTCCCCATGGAGAAAATTTGCCAGTTATCTAAATTAAATAGTTAACTTAGTTTGCTTAATTTAATGTAATAATTATTCTTTAAGAGTTCGAGAGGATGATGACAAGCGAACTTTCTTCTCACTACCGGCTGTTGTGGCACCAATCAAAGTATCGGTCTTGCCACTTTCTAACAAGCAGGAATTTGTTCCATTTACTACCAAGTTAGGTGAGATATTCTTCAAATGTAGTTAAATAAAAACATTGTTTTATCTGCTTAATTCTTGTAATAATTGCCATATTAAATTAGAGGAGTGTATATATGAATGTAGGGGAAGTAATTGTTCTTAACCTGAGGAGAGAGAAGTTTAAAATTTTAGCTGGTGGAAACCAGATTATGGATGAAATTATTAGTATGCATACATGTATTTGAGTAGAACTTAAAACTTCTTACTATTCAAATACAGTGGTACCCCGAGTTTCGGCCACCTCCCAACTCGAACAATTATGTAATTGTATAATTGTAAGTGCTTTTGTAAATGTATTTTTGGGGGTCTGAAGCAGACTAATCTAATTTACATTATTCCTTATGGGAACAAATTCGTTTGGTAACAGCACTTGAACAGCCTCCTGGATCAAATTATGGCCGAAACTCGGGGTACCACTGGTTAGTGTTATTCTTCATTATTATCTTCTTTTTACAGCTGATGCTCTAACTGAATTGAACCTCCTGGTGAGAGTTGATGACTCTACTGGATCTATCGGGCGGCGATATGCACGCACAGATGAAATTGCAATTCCATTTGGTGTCACTGTTGACTTTGACACAGTTAATAATGTACCTCACACTGTTACCCTCAGAGAGAGAGATAGCACAGAGCAAGTTAGAATACCGGTGAGTTTTTCTAATAGACGATTGGGTTAAACAGAAGGTTAATCACAAAGTGATTGATTTTCTTTATAATTTTTTGTATTTTAACTAGTGTACTGAAAACACTTGAAAGAATTGTGAATTAAAATACCTAAATGGAATTATACATGTAAGGAGCCTATAATAGAATTGATAAATTTTCTGTTTTGTAAATTATATGAAACACGGTTCAATTAAGTCCACATTAAGATAGTGTAATATAAACTAAATTTTCATAAATTGTATGACTCGCTCTCTGTGGGTTATAGGTTTGTGCCTGCACCATTTGTTCCTTTACATACATATTAACCCTTTCACTGTTTTCCACATAGATCTTCATTATTGACAACATTGTCACTTGTAGACCTACATTTTAAGCACAGTACCCTCAGATCTTTCTTTCTTTCAACACGTCGGCCGTTTCCCACCGAAGCAGGGTGGCCCAAAAGAAAAAACGAAAGTTTCTCCTTTTACATTTAGTAATTTAGTAATATATACAGGAGAAGGGGTTACTAGCCCCTTGCACCCGGCATTTTAGTCGCCTCTTACGACACGCATGGCTTACGGAGGAAGAATTCTGTTCCACTTCCCCATGGAGATAAGAGGAAATAAGAACAAGAACTACTAAGAAAATAGAAGAAAACCCAGAGGGGTGTGTATATACATATGCTTGTACATGAATGTGTAATGTGACCTAAGTGTAAGTAGAAGTAACAAGACATACCTGAAATCTTGCATGTTTCTTCTTCTTTCAACACGTCGGCCGTTTCCCACCGAAGCAGGGTGGCCCAAAAGAAAAAACGAAAGTTTCTCCTTTTACATTTAGTAATATATACAGGAGAAGGGGTTACTAGCCCCTTGCACCCGGCATTTTAGTCGCTCTACGACACGCATGGCTTACGGAGGAAGAATTTTGTTCCACTTCCCCATGGAGATAAGAGGAAATAAGAACAAGAACTAGTAAGAAAATAGAAGAAAACCCAGAGGGGTGTGTATATACATATGCTTGTACATGAATGTGTAGTGTGACCTAAGTGTAAGTAGAAGTAACAAGACATACCTGAAATCTTGCATGTTTATGAGACAGAAAAAAGACACCAGCAATCCTACCAGCATGTAAAACAAATACAGGCTTTCGTTTTACACTCACTTGGCAGGACGGTAGTACCTCCCTGGGCGGTTGCTGTCTACCAACCTACTACCTAGAAGTACCCTCAGATATTCTGAGTAATAAATTTTGGCCTAGTCATGAGAGAACGGGTCTGTGCAGTGACTGTGGACAGTATAAAAAAAAATGAACCTCACACTATGCATGATGGGAAAACAAACCTTTGATCTTGCATTTGGTTGAAATTAGCAACCTTGAGGTGTTTTCTAGGGTGGTTTTTGTGGTTTTATTGGCTGCTCCTTGGTATCAACTGGTAGAATGATGACATACTAGTAAAAGAGATGATTTTGGTCATGTTCTGACTAAGGGTGGCTTTTTATGACAATTTTCACTTTCCTTGTTATTTCAGAACTCCATTTTCACACTATTTTTCTTTACCAGTAGCTTCCCTCAATCTTGCAGTGCTTTATAACCCATTTGGATTGGGCATATTATACATAACTGGATTATTCAAACTTGGCTGGCTGCAATATTTGCATGTTTATCTCATGATTGACAGACAGGATCAAGCTTCCCACGCTGTTTGCTCTGAATGACTATCATAGGTTTAACACTTTGCATAAATGTACCAATAATTATGTGAATGTTATATTAATAATAATAATTGTAAGGTGAAGATTACAATGTACAGTAACTTAAACAAAATACCAAATATGGCTCTTAAGCTGATTTCAGAATGCTACATAAAGTATCTCAACAGTTATAAGGTACATTTGGGCAACCTTATAGGATTATACCGTATGAGGGACAGGACAATTACTAAAACTGATACTGATAACATCAAAATTAGCCAATACTCTCCAACACCAATACTTTAGCACATCCTTAGAGCCTGTTCCTCATTAAGGGGGGCTCCTTGTCGCAGTAAAGAGGCTATCGGTCTGAGGAATTGGACCTCTTGGTCTTCTTCCTCAGACCGGTGGTGTAGTTTGCCGTGGAATCTGGATCGCCTGGGGATGTCCCGATCCCTCTCCGGTCTCCCGGGGGGTGGCTTTGGGTATCTTTGGAGGTATACTTTTTGGGGGGGTATCCGGCCGCCCTCTCTTTTGTCCGCCGAGGTGGCTCGGTGGATGTGAGGTTGCTATCCCGGATTGCTGGTTTACTGGCATGAAGGGTAGGATATGGCACGGATTCCATGCAGCATCTGCACTACTTGCGGTGTTGAGGTCCTCTTGGGCGCGGAGGGGGATTTACTACCCCCCGGGCCCCTTCCTGATACCACACCCAGTTCTGACCCTCCCTCGTTAATGGACAACTCTTCGGACACCTCCAATACCTCTGTACCTCTTGCTGGTGCCGGTTCGTCACCTGCTTCAGGTACCGGGGTTCCGACCGGCCCTTTTGACACGTCTGACCTTCGCTCTTCTCTGACCTTGATTCCGGCTTCTCCCTCTACAGTGCGGCAATTTTTGGATTGCTCGCCCGTCCCACGTCAGACCACCTCTGGTCCCACGTCAGACCACCTCTGGTCCCACTTCCAAAGGACCAAGACCCTTACATGACGATTTGACACTTCATTCTCATTCATCTCAGAAACGACCAGCTCGTCACACACTCCCCTTAAACACTTTGTTTCACACTACTCAATGGACAAAGTTTTTTACTCTAAGACCGACTTCTCCAACTACCTATCTTTCCGATCATAGTATTGGTAAGGCTCTCCTACGCCATGTAGGTAAAGATATCTCATTTCATGCTCTCAAGAGCGGCACTCGCATCATCACAGTCCAGAATGCTGGCCACGCTCGCGATCTTTCTCTCCTTACGACCATAGATACTATTCCTATCACTATTGACAAACATCATTCTCTCAATTCTTGTAGTGGTACTGTCATTTTACCCCACACCATTGTCCAACGGAATTTCCAGACATGTGGTGATGACATTCTGGAGCAGCTTGTGCTCCAAGACCTCCCTATCCTCAAAGTTGACACTTTTGTCCTCCCTGCCCGTAAGCGAAGACATTATCCTTGCAATATAGCTTGTTTAACATTTGACTGCCGTGAACTTCCACGCTCGGTCTACATTGCAGGTCACCGTTTACAAGTTCGAAAGGTGTCCTCTACAGCGCAACAGTGTAGAAACTGCTGGCGTTTTGGTCATCCAGCGAAATATTGCAGGTCCATGGCCGAATGCCCAGTCTGTGGTGCTGACGACCATGCCAGTCCTTCTTGTAATCTACCTCCCTCTTGACTTAACTGTCGTGAGGTGCATCTATCGTATTCTCGCCGTTGTCAGGTTTACCTAAATGAGCGGGAAATCCGTTGTCTCAAAGAGGAGGAAGGCTTCTCATATGCTATTGCCGTCTCTCATCTACGCCTTCAAGGGAGACTTCCCCGTATTTCCTATTCTCGCATTGCTAAACGTCCCCCCACTTCTGGGGTCCCAACTCCCGCGGCTTCCTCTGTGGTCACCCCATCCTCAGTCACCCCTATCTCAAATTCTTTTGCTGTTCTTGGCTCCGAGGTCCCTACCTCGGCATCCCATACAGTACTGTCCTCACCCCTTTCTCTACTCACTCGCACAGTTCTGTGCCTACACGCTCTCGTCCAACACCTAATCCTCACCGCCCTTCTTCTTCTCATAAGTCCAGCAAAAAATCCCCATTGCCGGGTTCTTCACCTCCGACTAGTTCTGTAATGTGTGTGGAGGTTCATCCTCCTCCTTGTTCAATATCTTCATCCCCTGTCCCCTCCCAAATTTCTTCCTTGACTGTCCCCCTTCCCCAGGTCGCTTCCACTCCTGTCACCTCCCAAGCATCTTCGACAGTTTCCTCTTCCATCTCCTCGCCCTATACTTTAGTACAGTCTATAGTCTCCCCGATTGTTGCTCACCCTCCTCCTTCCATCTCTAATGTGGTCCCACATCCTGCATCTTTGTCTACCGAAACGCTGGATGCTATCGCAGAATATATTTCAGAGACTGGAATGTTGATGGACACCGCTCCACCTCCGGTTCCTCCTCCTCTCTCTTCTCTGTCTACACCCCTCCTTCCTTCACAGCGTCCCACTCCTCTGATTACAGGTCTTCTGCTGCCTCCACATGTACACTTTTCTAACCCTAGTCCATAGATACCTCTAACTTCGACTTGTATCTTTCTCTTCATAAATCATGGCTTATTTGCAGTGGAATATCCGAGGCCTCAGGGGTAACCAGGGTGAGCTTCAGGTGTTGCTCTCCCAGTTTTCCCATGTTGGGATCTGTTTGCAAGAACCCAAATTACAATCCACTGTTATCCGTCCCTTTTCGGGCTATGATTTGTTATATTCATCGGATCCTTTTTCCGATGGAACCTTTAACGAAAGTGCTCTTCTTATACGCACTGGTATTCCATACCGTCAGCTCTATGTTCATTCTTCTCTACATTACACTGCAGCCCGTATCCACTTGAATAAGTGGTATACACTCTGTTTTTTATATCTCTCCCCTTCTCGGGCATTGTTTATCCCAGATGTTGATTTTCTGGTTTCTTCCTTGCCGCCACCCCTTCTGTTACTTGGCGATTTTAATGCACACCATTTTCTCTGGGGGGGGAGTCTCACTGTGACTCCCGTGGCGTTCTGTTGGAGGCTTTCTTGCTTCTCTCCCCCTCCATGTTTTAAATATGGGTACTCCCACCCATTTTGATCCTCGAACTCATTCTTTCTCTTGCATCGATCTCTCCATCTGTTCTTCCTCAACTGTCCTTGACTTCACCTGGTCTGTTCTCCTGGACTTACATGACAGCGATCATTTTCCAATCATCTTCATGTCCCCTTTGTATTCTCCACCTCCTCGTAGCCCACGCTGGCAATTTGACCGGGCGAAATGGGAATTTTACACGCATCGTACTGCCTTTCATGAGGCTCCTTCCTCGTCCTCCATTGATGAGGTTTTACATCTCTTCTCGTCCTCCGTCTTAACCGCAGCTTCACATTCTATCCCCCAAACCTCGGGCAAGCATTCTCAGAAGTGTGTGCCTTGGTGGTCTCCTGCTTGTGCTCGGGCAGTACGTTTGAAACGCGCTGCATGGGGCAGGTACCGGTATAACAGAACCACAGAGAGACTCCTTGATTTTAAGCAGAGGAGAGCAATTGCTCGCCGTGTCATACGCGACGCTAAACGCACTTGCTGGCGGGATTACGTTTCCACTGTCACTTCGGCTTCCTCGATGAGTGCAGTCTGGAAGAAAGTGCGGAAATTGAGTGGTAAATTCTCCCCCGACCCGGCTCCTGTTCTTCGGGTTGCCGGTGTCGATATAGCACACCCTCTTGCCGTTGCCACTGAAATTGGTAATCATCTGGTCTCGCATTTCTCAGGGGCTCCATCTATGCCCTCGTTCCTTTCTTCTAAGTCTGCCAGCGAGTTAAAGCCCTTAGATTTTTCTTCTCTCAGAGAAGAATCTTATAATGTGCCTTTTACCCTTCAAGAACTGGAGGCAACACTCTCGCTTGCCGATCATCGGCAGCTGGGCCAGACGGCATACATATTCGTATGCTACAGCATTTACATCAGTCTGCTCTTGCTGTCCTCTTACGACTCTTTAATCTTATATGGTCGCAAGGAGTTATTCCCCAGCTGTGGAAGTCTGCTATTGTTCTCCTTTTCGCAAACCGGGTACTACGGACATGATACCTCCCACTACCGTCCCATCGCTCTTACCAGTGCAGTTTGCAAGGTGATGGAACGTCTAGTTAATAGACGTTTGATGTGGTATTTAGAGACGCACAGTAGTCTCTCCACTAGTCAATATGGCTTTCGTAAGGGCCGTTCTGCCATTGACCCCTTACTGCGCTTGGATACGTATATTCGTAATGCCTTTGCTAATAACCACTCGGTTATCGCCATCTTTTTTGACCTTGAGAAGGCTTATGACACAACTTGGAGGTATAATATCTTGGCCCAGGCCCACTCCTTAGGCCTCCGTGGCAATCTACCATTTTTCCTTAAGGCCTTCTTAACTGAAGACATTTCCGTGTCCGGGTTAGTAATGCGCTTTCCCGGAGTTTATCCAAGCTGAAGGTGTCCCCCAGGGATGTGTTCTGAGCACAACACTCTTTCTCCTTGCTATAAATAATCTGGCATCTGTTCTCCCATCCAATATTTGGTCATCGCTTTATGTGGATGACTTTGCTATAGCTTGTGCGGGTGCTGACTGTCACCTCATTGCAGTTTCCCTCCAGCATGCCATCAACCGGGTTTCCGATTGGGCCACCACTCACGGGTTTAAATTTTCTAGTGGCAAAACTCATCAAATTACGTTTACTAGACGTTCAGTGGTCTCTGATCATCCATTGTACCTATACGGCTCACGTATCCCAGAATGTGATAGTCAGGTTTCTCGTCCTCCTGTTTGACCATCGATTGTCCTGGAAACCTCACATTACCTCTCTGAAGGCGACTTGTCATAGCCGGCTGAACCTCCTTAAAACCCTAGCACATCTTTCATGGGGGCTGATCGTAGAACTCTCCTTCGCCTGCACTCAGCCCTAATTTTATCGAAACTCGATTATGGTGACCAGATATATTCGGCGGCCTCCCTGCTACTCTTTCCAGCCTTAATCCCATCCATCACCAGGGATTGCGTTTATGCCTTGGTGCATTTCGTTCTTCCCGGTTGAGAGCCTCTATGTAGAAGCGAACATTCCATCCTTGTCCGATCGTCGTGATGCACATTGCCTTCGCTATTATGTTCGCTCTCATGACCTCCGCAATCCTTCCATGTATAGGATTGTCACAGATGTTAGTAGACGCTCTTTATTTGTTCGTCGACCCTGTTTACTTCGTCCCTTTTCTCTTCGTCTACATTCGCTCTTGTCTTCCCTTCAGCTACCACCTTTCTATGTTCATGTGGCATCTCCTTTTCCCCTACCCCTTGGGAAGTTCCTGCTGTCCGTGTCTGTTCTTTTCCTCTGCCTTGCGCGAAAGCCCAACTACCTACAGCGGCTTTGCACTCTCTTTTTCTAGACCACTTCCGTTCTCATTCCCATGCCATCGCAGTGTACACCGATGGTTCTAAGTCATCGACGGGTCGGATTCGCAGCAGTGTTTCCGGACAGCGTCGTGCGAGGCATCTATTACCCTCGGCTAGCATATTTACGGCTGAATTGTATGCCATTCTTGTGGCGCTTATCCGTATTGCATCTATGCCTGTGTCACCATTTGTGGTCGTTTCAGACTCCCTTAGTGCTTTACAGGCTATCCGAAAATTTGATACACCTCACCCCTAGTTCTTCGTATCCAACTTTGGTTATGCCGTATCTCTAGCAAACACAAAGATATTGTTTTTGCTGGGTCCCTGGTCATGTTGACGTACAGGGCAATGAACAGGCAGACACTGCTGGGCGGTCAGCAGTACATGACCTTCCAGTTTCATGTAGAGGTGTTCCATTCACGGACTATTTTGCAGTCATTGCTACCCACCTTCGCACCCGTTGGCAACAACGCTGGTCTGACCTGCTAAATAACAAACTTCATTCTATTAAACCGAGTATAGGTTTCTGGCCTTCTTCTTGTCACCAATGTCGAGGTTGGGAGACTACACTCTCCCGTCTTCGCATCGGCCACACTCGTCTTACTCATGGGTATCTCATGGAGAGGCTCCCTGTCCCTCTCTGTGAGCATTGTCAGGTTCCAGTATCTGTTTGCCATATTCTGTTGGACTGTCCCCACTATCAACGAGCACGCAGAATTTACCTCCAACGTCGTCTTCACTCTGCGGCCCTTTCTTTACCTTCCCTTCTTGCTGATGGACCCTCCTTTAATCCTGACTCTCTCATTGACTTTTTGACAGCAACTGACTTACTACACAAACTGAAGATTATACCTCTAGCTCTTCCCTCAGTCCCTGCTACCTCAATCTCTTACTACCCTCTATCCCTGCACTATCCATTACCCTGCTGTGCTCTATACCTTCCTAATCATCCCTCTCCCTCTTACTACCCATTATCCCTGCATCCTACCCTGCCCCGTTGCACTGTATAACCCTTGTGGTTTAGCGCTTCTTTTGATTACAATAATAATAAAAAGTTGATATTTTTGTTTTTGTTAAGAAAATGTATTAGTTGAATATCAATGTCTGGCTTGTATGATTATTAGTCTTATACGTACATATTTATTTTGCAGATTGATGATGTTCCTTTCACAGTAAAGAAGTTAGCTGATGGCAAAATACAGTGGAAGGAAGTAACTGACAAATGGCCGAAGTTCATTGCACAAGAGACCACCAAATAAAAATTAATATGCATCTGTAACAGTTAATGTTTTAATGAATGTAATGAAATAAAATTTCATTATTCAGGAAAGAAAATAATTGGATCATAAAAAAATTTAATTTGCTGGTATAATTTAGATGTCATCAGTTTAGATATAAATACTTCACATTCAATATTAGACATAATTTTATCAGGCATTTCAATTTGTTTTGGATTTTTTAAGGGCTATAGTGTTAGATATCTGTTAATGTAGATGTAGCAATGTTAATAAGGGATAAGGAACTACTCAAGAATCTGGGAAAGTTTATCACCATACTTCAGAAACGTGTAACTAGGCAAACCTGAAATAAGTTTTGTGGGTAGAGTATTTATAAAATTAATGTTTTTACACATTTTCTGCATTATAAATGATATGCCAGCCTCTTAGTCTTTTATTTTGACCTGAGTGAATACAGTTGACCATTGGTTAATAAGGTAGTTATGTTCCTGAAAATCTCCTCTTCTTTCAACAAACCAGCCATATCCCACCAAGGCAGGGTGGCCCAAAAGACACAACAATAGTTTTTCCTTTTAAATTTAGTAATATATACAGGAGAAGGGGTTACTAGCCCCTTGCTCCTGGCATTTTGGGTCTCTTAAGACACACTGGCCCCTGTGGTTTAGCGCTTCTTTTGATTATAATAATAAGACACACACGGCTTATTAAGGAAGAATTCTGTTCCACTTCCCCATGTAGAAAAAAATAGAATTACTAGAGGTGACACACAGAAAACTGCATCTAGTAATTACACCCATCAAGACAGCCGTGACCCTAGGTCAGCTAGGCAAGACGAAGCAATCTTGTAGCTCTATTTCACCCTTCTTTAGCAGTTTCAAGATGCCTTCAACCAAACCTTCACCATCCTTCTGGCTTATCTGGATAAAACCAAGGAAGGACTCTCTAACACAGACTTTTCCTCTCAAAATCAATTTCCACCTACCTCACTATTTCTGACATCTGCTCACAATGTTCCTGATCAAGATTCAAGTCGATCATGAGACCATAGTACTTGGCTTTACGAATGCTTCTCAGTAAACTGGCAAACAGTGGATGCCATCATGTGGATGAATTCGTTTTGGGTACCTGGTGAAAGATAAGACGTGGATTCAGGATTAATTTCCACATGAATGACGTGTTCTTTCATGACAGGGTCAAAGAAGATGGCCAGTAGTTTCAGGAAGCCAAGGAAATTTCCCACATTGGAGTCATCGTCCAGCTGAGCTTCCCTGTGTCCTCGCAAAGTCAGGTTCTGAGTCTTAAGGAATTTTATGCAGTGAAGGATTCTCAAGATATCATGCCACTTCTGCTTTTCTTTCTCAATCTATGACAAGTTCCACATCAGTAACAACTGTTTTCAGCTAAATATCTTTCCACTGTGTGAAGCACTCCCAATGATTCTTAACATTTTCATGAACACTAATCCTTTCAGGTGCTTTCCACTGGTTGAA
Organism: Cherax destructor; assembly: GCA_009830355.1. NCBI lineage: Eukaryota > Metazoa > Arthropoda > Malacostraca > Decapoda > Parastacidae > Cherax > Cherax destructor. Next base: position 135,783 of record WNWK01002251.1, read on the forward strand.
TCCACTTTCCTGCTCCAATGAGGATTGATGGACTGACCGGGAATAGAGAAGACAACAGATACAAAATGCAGACTTTTTTTAGGAGGAGGATACAGCCATGAGTGAGTAACTTCCTCACCACGACCATGTCCCAATTTCTTCTTGAACCAAGTTTTGTTCATTGAGTGTATTGGTAGAAAAGGCCCCTCACTTCTGGAAATACAGTGGACCTCCGAGTAATGAGCAAAATTCATTCCAGAAGCCTGCTCAAGTGCCATTACCGAACGAATTTACTCCCTTAAGAAATAATGTCAAGTAGGTTAGTCCATTTCAGACCCCCAAAAATACACTTACAAAAGCACTTACAATATTATACTTACATAATTGTACGATTTCCGGGGTGCTTGTTACTCGGGGGTCCACTGTACTTTGAACCCAGCATTATGACTTTTGTTCTCAATGTCAGGCAGAATTGCTTTTCCAGTATCCTTGTCGAACTTCAGAAGTCCAATGTCATTCTGTTCAGTCACTTGTATGACAGTTAGAGGCTCTTCGACACCATCCAGTTCACTAGGTTCAGTGTCGTTAGGTTCAATCTCGTCAGGTAAAAATCTCATCAATAAACTCAACATCACCTCCACTACCACCTTGGTTTTTCCTGCCATGTTCATGTTATCTCTGGCAGTCTCACTTTTAATCTCGTTATACTAGGATTTATCCAACTTTACTTCCTCCTCGACTTGTGACGCATTTGTACTTGATCCACCATCTGATTCTAACATCTGTAGCAAGTGCAGGCGACTCCATGAAATGTGTGGAACAACTTGTTCCAGGCTTTTCAAAGAAGGGCATGAAAAACTTGCTTGACTTCTTGGCTTCCTCCACCAACTTTCTTCTCTTGTGTCCTTCAGCTCCACTTTCCTTCATGAAGAAACATTTCATGGTCTTTTTATACGGTGCTCTGAAATAAGGAAGTGACTTAATCTTCTTTCTTTCAACACGTTGGCCGTTTCCCACCGAAGCGGGGTGGCCCAAAATGAAAAACGAAAGTTTTCCCTTTTACATTTAGTAATATATACAGGAGAAGGGGTTACTAGCCCCTTGCTCCCGGCATTTTAGTCGCCTCTTACGACACGCATGGCTTACGGAGGAAGAATTCTGTTCCACTTCCCCATGGAGATAAGAGGAAATAAGAACAAGAACTAGTAAGAAAATAGAAGAAAACCCAGAGGGGTGTGTATATATATATGCTTGTACATGAATGTGTAGTGTGACCTAAGTGAAGTAGAAGTAGCAAGATGTACCTGAAATCTTGCATGTTTATGAGACAGAAAAAGACACCAGCAATCCTACCATCATGTAAAACAATTACAGGCTTTCGTTTACACTCACTTGGCAGGACGGTAGTACCTCCCTGGGTGGTTGCTGTCTACCAACCTACTACCTAGGTGACTTAATAAGAACATTAAATTTCACAGATTTTGCACAAAATTCAAGACTACCTCCTAGTTTGCACAGGAGAAAGGTCATACTGCCAGTTGGCACTGTGCAGTGGTATGTGGTCATGTAGCTCCCAGCACTATATTTTTACCTAATAATTTGTAAGTGGTTTAACAATCTAGCCATCCTAGTGCTTCACCTATGCTAATCAGACAGATCATACATTTGAAGTAAATTCTTTTTCACTAACCAAGGATAGCTTGTCTGACTTTAATAGAAACTAATCAGTGGCACCCCCCCCCTTCAAATGGCACCAAAGGCACCTACCATACCTTAGGTATGCCAAATCATACTGAGCACATCTGAGGCTCACATCAACCAAATAATTGTTGCAGCATATGAGTGCCTGGAAAAACTAACAATAGTGTTTCGACATCTAAGTAAGGAATCATTCACAACACCGTACACCATGTATGTCAGGCCAATACTAGAGTATGCAGCACCGGTATGGAACCCACACCTGGTCAAATATGTCAAGAAAGAGAAAGTGCAAAGGTTTGCAACAAGACTAGTCCCGGAGTTAGGAGGTAATATATATATAGTGGTACCTCAAGTTACGATGGTCCCCAAAATCGCCCTTTTATGTAAGTTTATTTTTTTAAATGCTTTTGTAGGTATATTTTTGGGGGTGTAAAAGGACTAGTCTATTTTACATTATTCCTTATGGGGATAAATTCGTTTGGTAATGGCACTTGAACAGCATTCTCGAACGAAAAAATATCGTAACTCGAGGTACCACTGAATATATATATATATATATATATATATATATATATATATATATATATATATATATAATATAGGTAGTAGGTTGGTAGACAGCAACCACCCAGGGAGGTACTACCGTCCTGCCAGGTGACTGTGAAACAGAAACCTGAAACTGTTTTACATGATGGTAGGATTGCTGGTGTCTTTTCTGTCTCATAAACACGCTGGATAACAGGTATATCTAGCTACTTCTACTTACACTTTAGGTCACACTACACTGGCATACACATGCCCCCGGTGGCCCAGTGGTAAAGCTCTTGCTTCACGCACGGAGGGGCCGGGTTCAATTCCCGGTGGGGCAGAAACATTTCGAAGTGTTTCCTTACACACACATACACACACATACATACAACAGGCCTAGTGTCTAATTGACATGTGCCTAGGACAAAATGGTAACTAACATACACACATCTAGGTTTTTCTTCTTTTTCTTAATAGCTCTTGTTCTTTTTATTTTCTCTATTGTCCATGGGGAAGTGGAAAAGAATCTTTCCTCGTAAGCCATGCGTGTCGTATGAGGCGACTAAGATGCCGGGAGCAATGGGCTAGTAACCCCTTCTCCTGTACAAATCTACTAAAAACGAGAAGAAGAAAAACTTTATAAAACTGGGTTGTCTGAATGTGCGTGGATGTAGTGCGGATGATAAGAAAGAGATGATTGCCGATGTTATGAATGAAAGAAGTTGGATGTCCTGGCCCTAAGCGAAAGCTGAAGGGGTAGGAGAGTTTCAGTGGGGAGAAATAAATGGGATTAAGTCAGGAGTATCTGAGAGAGTTAGAGCTAAGGAAGGGTAGCAATAATGTTGAAGGATCAGTTATGGAAGGAAAAGATGGAATATAAATGTGTAAATTCAAGGATTATGTGGATTAAAATAAGGGTCGGATGCGAAAAGTGGGTCATAATAAGCGTGTATGCACCTGGAGAAAAGAGGAGTGTAGAGAGAGAGAGAGATTTTGGGAGATGTTGGAATGTATAGGAACTTTTGAACCAAATGAGAGAGTAATTGTGGTAGGGGACCTAAATGCTAAAGTGGGAGAAACATGCAGAGAGGGTGTAGTAGGTAAGTTTGGGGTGCCAGGTGTAAATGATAATGGAGCCCTTTGATTGAACTTTGTATAGAAAGGGGTTTAGTTATAGGTAATACATATTTTAAGAAAAAGAGGATAAATAAGTATACAAGATATGATGTGGGCGTAATGACAGTAGTTTGTTGGACTATGTATTGGTAGATAAAAGATTGTTGAGTAGACTTCAGGATGTACATGTTTATAGAGGGGCCACAGATATATCAGATCACTTTTTAGTTATAGCTACAGTGGGAGTAAAAGGTAGATGGGATACAAGGAAAATAGAATCAGTAAGTAAAAGAGAGGTGAAGGTTTATAAACTAAAAGAGGAGGCAGTTAGGGTAAGATATAAACAACTATTGGAGGATAGATGGGCTAGTGAGAGGTAGGCAATGGGGTCGAAAATGTATGGGGTAGATTTAAAAATGTAGTGTTAGAGTGTTCAGCAGAAGTTTGTGGTTACAGGCGAGTGGGTGCGGAGGGAAGAGGAGCGATTGGTGGAATGATGATGTAAAGAGAGTAGTAAGGGAGAAAAAGTTAGCATATGAGAGGTTTTTACAAAGTAGAAGTGATGCAAGGAGGGAAGAGTATATGGAGAGAAAAGAGAGGTTAAAAGTGGTGAAGCAATGTAAAAGAGAGCAGATGAGAGAGTGGGTGAGATGTTATCAGCAAATTTTGTTGAAAATAAGAAAAGTTTTGGAATGAGATTAATAAGTTGAGGAAGCCTAGAGAACAAATGGATTTGACAGTTAAAAATAGGAGAGGAGAGTTATTAAATGGAGAGTTAGAGGTATCGGGAAGATGGAGAGAATATTTTGAGGATTTGTTAAATGTTGATGAAGACAGGGAAGCTGTGATTTCGTGTGTAGGGCAAGGAGGAATAACATCTTGTAGGAGTGTGGAAGAGCCAGTTGTGGGTGTGGGGGAAGTTCGTGAGGCAGTGGGTAGAATGAAAGGGGTAAGGCAGCTGGGATTGATGGGATAAAGATAGAAATGTTAAAAGCAGGTGGGGATATAATTTTGGAGTGGTTGGTGCTATTATTTAATAAATGTATGGAAGAGGGTAAGGTACCTAGGGATTGGCAGAGAGCGTGTATTGTTCCTTTGTATAAAGGCAAAGGGGACAAAAGAGAGTGCAAAATTATGGGGGAATAAGTCTGTTGAGTGTACCTGGTAAAGTGTATGGTAGAGTTATTATTGAAAGAATTAAGAGTAAAACAGAAAGCAGGATAACAGATGAACAAGGGGCTTTAGGAAAGGTAGGGGTGTAGACCAAGTGTTTACAGTGAAACATATAGGTGAACAGTATTTGATAAGGGTAAAGATGTTTTTGTGGCATTTATGGATTTGGAAAAGGCGTATGATAGGGTAGATAGGGGGCAATGTGCCAGATGTTGCAGGTGTATGGAATAGGAGGAAGGTTACTGAAAGCAGTGAAGAGTTTTTATGAGGATAGTGAGGCTCAGGTTAGAGTGTGTAGGAGGGAAGGGGACTATTTCCCAGTAAAAGTGGGCCTTAGACAAGGATGTGTGATGTCACCGTGGTTGTTCAATATATTTATAGATGGGGTTGTAAGAGAAGTGAATGCGAGGGTCTTGGCAAGAGGTGTTGGGCTAAAAGATAAAGAAGCAAATACAAAGTGGGAGTTGTCACAGTTGCTTTTTGCTGATGACACTGTGCTTTTGGGAGATTCTGAAGAGAAGCTGCAGAGGTTGGTGGATGAATTTGGTAGGTGTGTAAAAGAAGAAAATTGAAAGTGAATATAGGAAAGAGTAAGGTGATGATGATAACAAAAAAAATAGGTGACGAAAGATTGGATATCAGATTGGAGGGAGAGAGTATGGAGGAGGTGAATGTATTCAGATATTTGGGAGTGGACATGTCGGCGGATGGGTCTATGAAGGATGAGGTGAATCATAGAATTGATGAGGGAAAAGGGTGAGTGGAGCACTCGAGTCTGTGGAGACAAAGAACCTTGTCCATGGAAGTAAAGAGGGGAATGTATGAGAGTATAGTTATACCAACGCTCTTATATGGGTGTGAAGCATAAGAACATAAGAAAGGAGGAACACTGCAGCAGGCCTGTTGGCCTATACTAGGCAGGTCCTTCACAATCCGTCCCACTAACAGAATATTTGCTCAACCCAATTTTCAATGCTACCCAAGAAATAAGCTTTGACAATTCTACCCACTCATGCGCGAGTCCCACTCAAATCCAACCCTCCACTCATGAATTTATCCAACCTAAATTTGAAACTACCCAAGGTCCTAGCTTCAATAACCCTACTAGGCAGACTGTTCCACTCATCAACTACCCTATTTCCAAACCAATACTTTCCTAAATCCTTTCTAAATCTAAACTTATCTAACTTGAATCCATTATTGCGGGTTCTCTCTTGAGAGATATCCTCAAGACCTTATTTATATCCCCTTGTTAATACTCCATTTTCCACTTGTATACCTCGATCATGTCTCCCCTCGTTCTACGTCTTACAAGTGAATGTAATTTAAGGGTCTTCAATCTTTCTTCGTAAGGAAGATTTCTAATGCTATGTATTAATTTAGTCATTCTACGCTGAATGTTTTCTAACGAATTTATGTCCATTCTGTAATATGGAGACCAAAACTGAGCTGCGTAATCTAGGTGAGGCCTTACTAATGATGTATAAAGCTGTAATATAACCGCTGGACTTCTGTTGCTTACACTTCTTGATATAAATCCCAGTAATCTATTTGCTTTATTTCTTACGGTTAGGCATTGCTGACTTGGGTGATGAATGCTGCAACGAGGAGAAGGCTGGAGGCAGTGGAGATGTCATGTCTGAGGTCAATGTGTGGTGTGAATATAATGCGAGAATTCGGAGTTTGGAAATTAGGAGGAGGTGCTGGATTACCAAAACGATTGTCCAGAGAGCTGAGGAGGGGTTGTTGAGGTGGTTTGGACATGTAGAGAGAATGGAACGAGACAGAGTGACTTCGAGAGTGTATAAATCTGTAGTGGAGGGAAGGCGGGGGTAGGGGTCGGCCTAGGAAAGGTTGGAGGAGGGGGTAAAGGAAGTTTTGTGTGCGAGGGGCTTGGACTTCCAGCAAGCATGTGAGCGTATTTGATAGGAGTGAATGGAGGCATATGGTTTTTAATACTTGACGTGCTGTTGGAGTGTGAGCAAAGTAACATTTATGAAGGGATTCAGGAAACCGGCAGGCCGGACTTGAGTTCTGGAGATGGGAAGTCAGTGCCGGCACTCTGAAGGAGGGGTGTTAATGTTGCAGTTTTATAACTGTAGTGTAAAGCACCCTTCTGGCAAGACAGTGATGGAGTGAATGATGATGAAAATTTTTCTTTTTCAGGCCACCCTGCCTTGGTGGGAATCGGCCAATGTGTTAATAAATATATATATATATATATATATATATATATATATATATATATATATATATATAAGTTATGACATTTATTAAAGGAATCGTTTCGCCACGTGACTTCTACCTTCTTCAGTCCTAATACAGAGGCAGCTCTAAAGCAAAAGACTTGTATATTGAAGTGGGGTTGGTGAGTGAAATTAGGTAGGGAGGCGGGTAGGCAGTGTACGTGGGTTAGTGTCATCTGACGTATGTGTCTAGACTGGATAACAATTTATTAGCTAAATGTTTGAGACACCGAAGTTGCCTGAAATACGTATTATGGTGTTTACGACAGGCATTTCTGCAGACGGAAATACATAGAAGCCTTCCCTATAGCTATCTCAAACACCATTCTACTAGAAGTACGCTTGCATTGTATGATACACTGGGGTAAGGGTCAAATGTTTGTAAAATACAGTCATGAGGAAGTCAGACTTGTGTTTCATAGTTTACGTTCTGTAAAACAAATTCACACAATACATACAAGGGGAAAACAGATAAATCAACATTTGAAGTTATCCCGATTCCCCCAGCGATAATTATTTACTAATAATACAACGGCACATAGTGATAGGTGGTGACTATAGGCTAGCTTAGACGGAAAAGTCAATATGGATTGGTTGAGGCATGGCTTAAAGAGATGTGCGTGGGGGTAGATTATTTGATAGTATGTATGTATGTACATAATATAATATAATATATATATATATATATATATATATATATATATATATATATATATATATATATATATTTACCAATAAGTATATTTTATTACATAATATGGTACAAAAGATTTAAGAGATACATTGTTGATATAAAGATGGCATATACAGTACACGAGGTGTGAGAGATACATGTCTAGTACATATTGTTACATGTTTGTCACTGATTATAATGCGAAAATCCTCATCCAGCTCTTCCGAGCTGGGGCGCGTGCCCAGAATACAGCATGCATTACCCTCTGAACAGCAGCGCTGAGTCGCTGAAACAGAAAACTAGCTGCCCTGGGATCCCTAGTAACCCTGTTGAGTCTTTTGCCTAGCTCCTTGAGGAACTTAGATGGACTCTTTCCCCATGATATATATATATATATATATATATATATATATATATATATATATATATATATATATATATATATATATATATATATTTTGTGTGTGTGTTTTTTCACATCTTTGCGTTATCACAATACCCTGTACAACCCCAGACGTTGTATGACACCTAGGACTAGCCTTCCCCATGTATGCACTAACATACCTTTATTTCACTAAAATTATTTTACGTTTTAAAAGAACGCAGTGGCTGCGATCATTGTTGTATTTCGCAAATGCTGCTGGCTGTATATGACATTGGTTTCGTTATAACTACCTAATATTATTAATTAAACATAAACTTGTTCCCGGATTTTTTATTTTGCTAAGTTTATTTACAGTGGAAGAGAGAGTTGAGATTTACCATATGATCAAGACAGCTAATTTTGAAGAGGTTTTGATTTTTTAGATTCACAGAGCAATAAATTAAGTGTTTTGATTTTATTTACTTTTATAGAAGAGAGAACTGGGTATGATGGTAAGATGCAGAGCATGGCGGGTCTGGCGTTTATACAATCAATATGGTGTAATGTAGACTCGTTGCTGTGTGAGGTGGAGCGGTTGAGCCCCTGGGCCTGGTGGGTCGCGAAATAAGGCAAGAAGCGTAGTAGTTGTGATGAGAGTTCCCTAGGACACACCTGTGCTGGCACGGGGCAATACACCTGTTTATATACTCCATTACCCTTTTACTTTCGTCAGAAGCTGTCCATATAAATTTTAGAAATTGTGGGTGGTCAATAAAATTCACCACGATGTCTATCATCATAGACGGTAAGTAATGAACCATATTTTAATTTACTCAGAGTACAGTATTATATAAAATATACCATTTAAGATAAATATGTTCCTTCATCTGTAGCGTGTACATTTACTTAATTAGTCATTCGATATTTCAGAAGAGGAGTTCAAGGAGAAACTTATCCGGAACATGAAGAAGGAGGTAAGTTTAACAGTTTCGTCATGTTTTGTTTTGACCTGTGCACACCCAGACATATGGGGAGGACTTGTCATTATGCTCGAGTGTGATCATTGTTGTCGCCAGGGTAACATGTTAGCTTGGTGCTAACACCTTCACTTGTAATAGAACAGACAACACTCCTGCCAGCAGACTATATTGCTACCAGCAGAGAACATTGTTACCAGCAGGCAACACTGCTACCAACAGACAACATTGTTACCAGCAGGCAACACTGCTACCAGCAGAGAACATAGTTACCAGCAGGCAACACTGCTACCAACAGACAACATTGTTACCAGCAGGCAACACTGCTACCAGCAGAGAACATAGTTACCAGCAGGCAACACTGCTACCAACAGACAACATTGTTACCAGCAGGCAACACTGCTACCAGCAGAGAACATAGTTACCAGCAGGCAACACTGCTACCAACAGACAACATTGTTACCAGCAGGCAACACTGTTACCAGCAGAGAACATTGTTACCAGCAGGCAACACTGCTACCAGCTGGAAACACTGTTACCAGCAGACAACACTGCTACCAGCAAGAAACAGTTACCAGCAGGCACCACTGCTACCAGCAGGAAACATTGTTACCACCAGGTTATACCTGCTGCCAGCAGGCCACACTGCTGCCAGCAGGCTACACTGCTGCCAGCACGCAACACTGCTACCAGAAGGCTAAACCTGGTTGTATATGTCGCATGTTATAACATTGTGAGCGCTTGACAAGCACTAGGCTACATTGTGAGAGCTTGACAAGCA
>WNWK01002251.1:147820-218846 GCA_009830355.1 Cherax destructor
CCCTATCTAACACGCTCACACATGCTGGAAGTCCAAGCCCTCGCCCACAAACCTCCTTTACCCCTTCCTCCAACCTTTTCTAGGACGACCCCTACCCCGCCTTCCTTCCCCTACAGATTTATACGCTCTCCAAGTCATTCTACTTTGATCCATTCTCTCTAAATGACCAAACCACCTCAACAACCCCTCTTCAGCCCTCTGACAAATACTTTTAGTAACTCCACACCTTCTCCTAATTTCCACATTCCGAATTTTCTGCATAATATTTACACCACACATTGCCCTTAGACAGGACATCTCCACTGCCTCCAGCCTCCTCCTCGCTGCAGCATTTGCAACCCATGCTTCACACCCATATAAGAGTGTTGGTACCACTATACTTTCGTACATTCCCTTCTTTGCCTCCATGGATGACGTTTTTGTCTCCACAGATACCTCAATGCACCACTCACCTTTTTCCTTCATGAATTCTATGGTTAACCTCATCCTTCATAAACCCATCCGCTGACACATCAACTCCCAAATATCTGAAAACATTTACTTCTTCCATAATCCCTCTCTCCAATGTGATATCCAATTTTTCTTTATTTAAATCGTTTGATACCCTCATCACCTTACTCTTATCTATGTTCACTTTTAACTTTCTACCTTTACACACTCTCCCAAACTCGTCCACTAACCTTGCAACTTTTCTTTAGAATCTCCCATAAGCACAGTATCATCAGCAAAAGTAACTGTGTCAACTCCCATTTTGCATTTAATTCTCCATAATTTAATCCCACCCCTCTCCCCAACACCCTAGCATTTACTTCTTTTACAACCCCATCTATAAATATATTCAACAACCATGGTGACATTACACAACCCTGTCTAAGACCTGCTTATATATATATATATATATATATATATATATATATATATATATATATATATATATATATATATATATATATATATACTATATATATATATATATATATATATATATATATATATATATATATATATATATATATATATATATATATACTATATATATATACTATATATATATATATATATATATATATATATATATATATATATATATATATATATATATATATATATATATATAGGTAGTGGTTGGTAGACAGCAACCACCCAGGAGGTACTACCATCCTGCCAGGTGACTGTGAAACAGAAACCTGAAACTGTTTTACATGATGGTAGGATTGCTGGTGTCTTTTCTGTCTCATAAACATGCAAGATTTCAGGTACGTCTTGCTACTTCTACTTACACTTAGGTCACACTACGCAAACATGTACACGTTTATGTATACACACTCATCTGAGTTTTCTTTGATTTTATCTTAATAGTTCTTGTTCTTATTGCTTTTCCTTTCATATCCATGGGGAAGTGGAATAAGAATCTTTCCTCCGTAAGCATGCGTGTTGTAAAAGTCAACTAAAATGCCGGGAACAATGGGCTAGTAACCCCTTTTCCTGTATAGCTTACTAAAAGAAGAAGAAGAAAACCGTCAAAGTGGGATGTTTGAATGTGCGTGGATGTTGTGCGAATGATAAGAAAGAGATGATTGTAGATGTTATGAATGAAAAGAAGCTGGATGTCCTGGCTTTAAGTGAGACAAAGCTGAAGGGGTAGGAGAGTTTCAGTGGGGAGAAATAAATGGGATTAGATCAGGGGTTTCAAATAGAGTTAGAGCTAAAGAAGGAGTGGCAATAATGTTGAATAATCAGTTATGGCAGGTAAAGAAGGAATATAAATGTATAAATTCAAGGATTATGTGGAGTAAAATAAAGGTTGGATGTGAAAAGTGGGTTATAGTAAGTGTTTATGCACCTGGAGAAGAGAGAAGTGTAGAGGAGAGAGAGAGATTTTGGGAAATGTTGAGTGAATGTGTGGGGAGTTTTGAACCAAGTGAGAGAGTAATTGTGATTGGGGATCTTAATGCTAAAGTGGGTAAAAATGTTGTGGATGGAGTAGTAGGTAAATTTGGGGTGCCAGGGTAAATGTAAATGGGGAACCATTAATTGAGCTATGTGTAGAAAGAGGTTTGGTAATAAGTAATACATATTTTATGAAAAAGAGGATAAATAAATATACAAGGTATGATATAGCACGTAAGGAAAGTAGTTTGTTGGATTATGTATTGGTGGATAAAAGGTTGATGAGTAGGCTTCAGGATGTACATGTTTATAGAGGGGCAACGGATATATCAGATCATTATTTGGTTGTAGCTACAGTTAGAGTAAAAGGTAGATGGGACAAAAGAAAATGGCAACAGCAAGTAAGAGAGAGGTAAAAGTGTATAAACTAAGGGAGGAGGAAGTTAGGGTGAGATATAAGCAACTATTGGCAGAAAGATGGGCTAGTGCAAGTAGGAGTAGTGGGGGTTGAAGAGAGTTGGGATAGTTTTAAAATGCAGTATTAGAATGTGGGGCAGAAGTTTGTGGCTATAGGAGGGTGGGTGCAGGAGGAAAGAGGAGTGAGTGGTGGAATGAAGAAGTAAAGGGTGTGATAAAAGAGAAAAAGGTAGCTTATGAGAGGTTTTTACAAAACAGAAGTGTTAATAGAAGAGCAGAGTATATGGAGAGTAAAAGAAAGGTGAAGAGAGTGGTGAGAGAGTGCAAAAAAAGAGCGGATGAAAGAATGGGAGAGGCTCTGTCAAGAAATTTTGCTGAAAACAAGAAAAAATTTGGAGTGAGATAAACAAGGTAAGAAAGCCTAGGGAACGAATGGATTTGTCAGTTAAAAACAGAGTAGGGAGTTAGTAGATGGGGAGCTGGAGGTATTGGGTAGATGGCGGAATATTTTGAGGAACTTTTAAATGTCGATGAAAAGAGGGAGGCGGTAATTTCATGTACTGGCCAGGGAGGTACAACATCGTTTAGGAGTGAAGAAGAGCAGGATGTGAGTGTGGGGGAGGTGCGTGAGGCATTACGTAGAATGAAAGGGGGTAAAGCAGCTGGAATTGACGGAATCATGACAGAAATGTTAAAAGCAGGGGGGGATATAGTGCTGGAGTGGTTGGTATTTTTGTTTAATAAATGTATGAAAGAGGGAAGGTACCTAGGGATTGGCAGAGAGCATGTATAGTTCCTTATATAAAGGGAAGGGGATAAAAGAGAGTGTAAAATTATAGGGAATAAGTTTACTGAGTATACCAGGTAAAGTGTATGGCAGGGTTATTATTGAAAGAATTAGAGGTAAGACAGAGAGTAGGATTGCAGATGAGCAAGGAGGCTTTAGAGTGGGTAGGGGATGTGTAGATCAAGTGTTTACAGTGAAGCATATATGTGAACAGTATTTAGATAAAGGTAGAGAAGTTTTTATTGCATTTATGGATTTAGAAAAGGCATATGATAGAGTGGATAGGGGAGCAATGTGGCAAATGTTGCAAGTGTATGGAATAGGTAGTAAGTTACTGAAGGCTGTAAAGAGTTTTTATGAGGATAGTGAGGCTCAGGTTAGGTGTGTAGGAGAGAGGGAGATTACTTCCGGTAAAAGTAGGTCTTAGACAGGGATGTGTAATGTCACCATGGTTGTTTAATATATTTATAGATGGGGTTGTAAAAGAAGTAAATGCTAGGGTGTTGGGAGAGGGGTGGGATTAAATTATGGAGAATTAAATGCAAAATGGGAGTTGACACAGTTACTTTTTGCTGATGATACTGTGCTTATGGGAGATTCTAAAGAAAAGTTGCAAAGGTTAGTGGACGAGTTTGGGAGAGTGTGTAAAGGTAGAAAGTTAAAAGTGAACATAGATAAGAGTAAGGTGATGAGGGTATCAAACGATTTAAATAAAGAAAAATTGGATATCACTTGGAGAGAGGGATTATGGAAGAAGTAAATGTTTTCAGATATTTGGGAGTTGACGTGTCAGCGGATGGGTTTATGAAGGATGAGGTTAACCATAGAATTGATGAAGGAAAAAGGTGAGTGGTGATTGAGGTATCTGTGGAGACAAAAACGTTAGCCATGGAGGCAAAGAAGGGAATGTACGAAAGTATAGTGGTACCAACACTCTTATATGGGTGTGAAGCATGGGTTGCAAATGCTGCAGCGAGGAGGAGGCTGGAGGCAGTGGAGATGTCCTGTCTAAGGGCAATGTGTGGTGTAAATATTATGCAGAAAATTCGGAATGTGGAAATTAGGAGAAGGTGTGGAGTTACTAAAAGTATTTGTCAGAGGGCTGAAGAGGGGTTGTTGAGGTGGTTTGGTCATTTAGAGAGAATGGATCAAAGTAGAATGACTTGGAGAGCGTATAAATCTGTAGGGAAAGGAAGGCGGGGTAGGGGTCGTCCTAGAAAAGGTTGGAGGGAAGGGGTAAAGGAGGTTTTGTGGGCGAGGGGCTTGGACTTCCAGCAAGCATGTGTGAGCGTGTTAGATAGGAGTGAATGGAGACGAATGGTTTTTGGGACATGACGATCTGTTGGAGTGTGAGCAGGGTAACATTTTGTGAAGGGATTCAGGGAAACCAGTTAATTGATTTAGTTGGACTTGAGTCCTGGAAATTGGAAGTACAATGCCTGCACTTTAAAAGAGGGGTCTGAGATAGTGACAGCTGGGAGGGACTTTTCTCAGCTGTCGTATCTGAGCTCCTCTGCAAAGACAGTGATTATGTATGAGTGTGGTGAAAGTGTTGAATGATGATGAAAGTATTTTCTTTTGGGGATTTTCTTTCTTTTGGGTCACCCTGCCTCGGTGGGAGACGGCCGACTTGTTGAAAAAAAAAAAATATATATATATATATATATATATATATATATATATATATATATACTATATATATATATATATATATATATATATATATATATATATATATATATATATATATATATATATATATATATATACTATATATATATACTATATATATATATACTATATATATATATACTATATATATATATATATATATATATATATATATATATATATACTATATATATATATATATATATATATATATATATATATATATATATATATATATATATATATATATATATATATATATATATATATATATATATATATATATATATATATCTTCCTTGATGCCTTTTATCCACTTCTCCGAGGCTATGGGTCCCACAATTTGTACCAGAGGTGGACCCCATCCTTATATATTATATATATATATATATATATATATATATATATATATATACTATATATATACTATATATATATACTGATATATATATATATATATATATATATATATATATATATATATATATATATATATATATATATATATATATATAGTATATATATATATATATATATATATATATATATATATATATATATATATATATATATATATATATATACTATATATATATATATATATATATATATATATATATATATATATATATATATATATATACTATATATATATATACTATATATATATACTATATATATATATACTATATATATATACTATATATATATATATATATTTTTTTTTTTTTTATTAACACATCGGCCGATTCCCACCAAGGCAGGGTGGCCCGAAAAAGAAAAACTTTCATCATCATTCACTCCATCACTGTCTTGCCAGAAGGGTGCTTTACACTACAGTTATAAAACTGCAACATTTACACCCCTCCTTCAGAGTGCCGGCACTGTACTTCCCATCTCCAGAACTCAAGTCCGGCCTGCCGGTTTCCCTGAATCCCTTCATAAATGTTACTTTGCTCACACTCCAACAGCACGTCAAGTATTAAAACCATATGCCTCCATTCACTCCTATCAAATACGCTCACACATGCTTGCTGGAAATCCAAGCCCTCGCACACAAAACTTCCTTTACCCCCTCCCTCCAACCTTTCCTAGGCCGACCCCTACCCCGCCTTCCCTCCACTACAGATTTATACACCTCGAAGTCACTCTGTCTCGTTCCATTCTCTCTACATGTCCAAACCACCTCAACAACCCCTCCTCAGCTCTCTGGACAATCGTTTTGGTAATCCCGCACCTCCTCCTAATTTCCAAACTCCGAATTCTCTGCATTATATTCACACCACACATTGACCTCAGACATGACATCTCCACTGCCTCCAGCCTTCTCCTCGTTGCAACATTCATCACCCATGCTTCACACCCATATAAGAGCGTTGGTATAACTATACTCTCATACATTCCCTTTACTTCCATGGACAAGGTTCTTGTCTCCACAGACTCCGAAGTGCTCCACTCACCCTTTTCCCTCATCAATTCTATGATTCACCTCATCCTTCATAGACCCATCCGCCGACATGTCCACTCCCAAATATCTGAATACATTCACCTCCTCCATACTCTCCCCCTCCAATCTGATATCCAATCTTTCGTCACCTATTCTTTTTGTTATCCTCATCACCTTACTCTTTCCTATATTCACTTTCAATTTTCTTCTTTACACACCCTACCAAATTCATCCACCAACCTCTGCAGCTTCTCTTCAGAATCTCCCAAAGCACAGTGTCATCAGCAAAAAGCAACTGTGACAACTCCCACTTTGTATTTGCTTCTTTATCTTTTAGCCCAACACCTCTTGCCAAGACCCTCGCATTCACTTCTCTTACAACCCCATCTATAAATATATTGAACAACCACGGTGACATCACACATCCTTGTCTAAGGCCCGCTTTTACTGGGAAATAGTCCCCTTCCCTCCTACACACTCTAACCTGAGCCTCACTATCCTCATAAAAACTCTTCACTGCTTTCAGTAACCTTCCTCCTATTCCATACACCTGCAACATCTGGCACATTGCCCCCTATCTACCCTATCATACGCCTTTTCCAAATCCATAAATGCCACAAAACATCTTTACCCTTATCCAAATACTGTTCACCTATATGTTTCACTGTAAACACTTGGTCTACACACCCCCTACCTTTCCTAAAGCCCCTTGTTCATCTGCTATCCTGCTTTCTGTTTTACTTTAATTCTTTCAATAATAACTCTACCATACACTTTACCAGGTACACTCAACAGACTTATTCCCCTATAATTTTTGCACTCTCTTTTGTCCCCTTTGCCTTTATACAAAGGAACAATACACGCTCTCTGCCAATCCCTAGGTACCTTACCCTCTTCCATACATTTATTAAATAATAGCACCAACCACTCCAAAATTATATCCCCACCTGCTTTTAACATTTCTATCTTTATCCCATCAATCCCAGCTGCCTTACCCCCTTTCATTCTACCCACTGCCTCACGAACTTCCCTACACCCACAACTGGCTCTTCCACACTCCTACAAGATGTTATTCCTCCTTGCCCTACACACGAAATCACAGCTTCCCTGTCTTCATCAACATTTAACAAATCCTCAAAATATTCTCTCCATCTTCCCGATACCTCTAACTCTCCATTTAATAACTCTCCTCTCCTATTTTTAACTGTCAAATCCATTTGTTCTCTAGGCTTCCTCAACTTATTAATCTCATTCCAAAACTTTTTCTTATTTTCAACAAAATTTGCTGATAACATCTCACCCACTCTCTCATCTGCTCTCTTTTTACATTGCTTCACCACTCTTTTAACCTCTCTTTTCTCTCCATATACTCTTCCCTCCTTGCATCACTTCTACTTTGTAAAAACCTCTCATATGCTAACTTTTTCTCCCTTACTACTCTCTTTACATCATCATTCCACCAATCGCTCCTCTTCCCTCCGCACCCACTCGCCTGTAACCACAAACTTCTGCTGAACACTCTAACACTACATTTTTAAATCTACCCCATACATTTTCGACCCCATTGCCTACACTCTCACTAGCCCATCTATCCTCCAATAGTTGTTTATATCTTACCCTAACTGCCTCCTCTTTTAGTTTATAAACCTTCACCTCTCTTTTACTTACTGATTCTATTTTCCTTGTATCCCATCTACCTTTTACTCCCACTGTAGCTATAACTAAAAAGTGATCTGATATATCTGTAGCCCTCTATAAACATGTACATCCTGAAGTCTACTCAACAGTCTTTTATCTATCAATACATAGTCCAACAAACTACTGTCATTACGCCCTACATCATATCTTGTATACTTATTTATCCTCTTTTTCTTAAAATATGTATTACCTATAACTAAACCCCTTTCTATACAAAGTTCAATCAAAGGGCTCCCATTATCATTTACACCTGGCACCCCAAACTTACCTACTACACCCTCTCTGCATGTTTCTCCCACTTTAGCATTTAGGTCCCCTACCACAATTACTCTCTCATTTGGTTCAAAAGTTCCTATACATTCGCTTAACATCTCCCAAAATCTCTCTCTCTCCTCTACACTCCTCTCTTCTCCAGGTGCATACACGCTTATTATGACCCACTTTTCGCATCCGACCCTTATTTTAATCCACATAATCCTTGAATTTACACATTTATATTCCCTCTTTTCCTTCCATAACTGATCCTTCAACATTATTGCTACCCCTTCCTTAGCTCTAACTCTCTCAGATACTCCTGACTTAATCCCATTTATTTCTCCCCACTGAAACTCGCCTACCCCCTTCAGCTTTGTTTCGCTTAGGGCCAGGACATCCAACTTCTTTTCATTCATAACATCGGCAATCATCTCTTTCTTATCATCCGCACTACATCCACGCACATTCAGACAACCCAATTTTATAAAGTTTTTCTTCTTCTCGTTTTTAGTAGATTTGTACAGGAGAAGGGGTTACTAGCCCATATATATAGTATATATATATATATATATATATACTATATATATATACTATATATATATATATATACTATATATATATACTATATATATATATATATATATATATATATATATATATATATATATATATATATATATATATATATATATATATATATATATATATATATATATATATATATATATATATATATATATCTTCCTTGATGCCTTTTATCCACTTCTCCGAGGCTATGGGTCCCACAATTTGTACCAGAGGTGGACCCCATCCTATATTATATATATATATATATATATATATATATATATATATATACTCGAATAGGTAAAACTGGTCATTTAGCAAGACTCATTTAAAATTAAGTCTTATACGTTTAGAGATATATTTTTCATTATGTTAATATAAAAGTTAATATTTTTGTACCAAAAGTACCTTAGAAAACTTACCTACCCTTATTATAACAAGAACAATTTAATTTAGCTTAGTTCATCTAAATATATTTTACATAAGTTTACAATAATTTAATAAACAAACACAATGAAATATATTTTTTTTCGTTAGGTTCAGAGTGAGTTTTGTGAAAATATTGCATACACAAATTTTCGCTTGCCTTATTCGGCAAGAAGAGCTTTGCTATTTAAGCCAAAATCGCACGTTTTACCTATTCGGCAAACGAGTGGTATCGCTGACCATGAGGCCGGCCAAAGCAGCATGGGTTCGACTCCTTGGCTAGTCGCCGTTTTGTTATTGATATATATATATATATTATATATATATATATATATATATATATATATATATATATATATATATATATATATATAATTAAGGTTTAATTTTTATAGCTGTTGAATGTATATATGTGTTGTAATAAATTGATCATATATATGAAGAAAGTTATACGAGGAGGAAGTAGTGTTGTGAAGCAAAATGGTAAAGGAACGTAGAACTTATGGTAACCTACTACTGTGTAAAGTAATTTCCCAGTAATGGCTGTATATTTTTACATGCTTGTGGAATAATAATATCCACAGTGACCAGTATCTCAGTGATCAGAGCATTGAGCTCTTTAAAGAAAGGTCCGAAGCATAAGACTAGCAGGTGAAGAAATGGAACTGCCCTTTCAAATCTCGGGTTATACCTTATTCCCTCCCCAAGCGCCGTATGACCTTTAGGGGTTTAGTGCTTCCCCCATGAATACAGTACAATGACAAAAGAGGTAAGTTTACATTTGCTGTCCTTGTTCACATACAGTAGTAGTAGTAAATAGGTACCTATGTATACATTACAACAACAATATTTTGTAGAGGGAGGCTTAAGAGCGTTTAGATAAGAGAATCTCTTACCTTGCAAGATTATATTTATATTAGATTTTGACGCGGAAGCGGCTAGTTCATTGTTAACTTTTTTAAAGACGTTTAGGAAGTGTTTAAAAAAAAAGACATATTAGATAACGGGGAGGAAGAGTAAGAATTGTGTGTAAAATACATGGTAATACTACACAAAGTTTGTTTTTATGGAAAAGTCAAAGGTTTTCCAAATGTTGTGGCTTGCTTGGATGGCCAGGCTACTCTACAAAGATACATGCGTGTTAAGTACAGCCTTGACTTGTCCTTGAGAACTTATTATTTTTGTTTGAATTATTGATCTTTTGTTTTCAGTCTCGTATTACCCTGACTTGTCCTTGAGACCTTTATTATTTTTGTTATTGATCTTTTGTTTTCAGTCTCGTATTACCCTACCATCGTCACTACACACCCCGACCTCACACCACCTTTACACACCCCGACCTCACACCACCTTTACACACCCCAACACCTCACACCACCTTTACACACCCCAACACCTCACACCACCACTACACATCATCCCCCGACACCTCACACCACCACTACACATCATCCCCGACACCCCACACCACCACCACTACACATCATCCCCCGACACCTCACACCACCACTACACATCATCCCCCGACACCTCACACCACCACTACACATCATCCCCCGACACCCCACACCACCACCACTACACATCATCCCCCGACACCTCACACCACCACTACACATCATCCCCCGACACCTCACACCACCACTACACATCATCCCCGACACCTCACACCACCACTACACATCATCCCCGACACCTCACACCACCACTACACATCATCCCCCGACACCTCACACCACCACTACACATCATCCCCCGACACCTCACACCACCACTACACATCATCCCCGACACCTCACACCACCACTACACACCTCGGCACCTCGCACCTCCACTACACACCCCAACACCTCTCACCACCACGATACACCTAACAGCACCACTACACACCCAGCACATAACAATACCACTCCGCACACCACTACATAGACCTGCACCTCACACCACCTCCATACACCCAGACTACAAACCACTTGATTTGTACTCCCTGGAATGCAGGCGAGAAATATACATGATAATATACACCTGGAAAATCCTAGAGGGACTAATCCCAAATCTGCAGACGAAAATCACTCCCTACATCTTCTTGGCAGGAGATGTAACATCCCCCAGTGAAAAGCAGGGGCGCCACGAGTACACTAAGAGAAAATAGTAAGTGTCAGGGGCCCAAAACTGTTCAACTGCTTCCCAGCATACCTGAAGTCAGTTCCTGACCAGCCAGGCTGTGGCTCGTACGTCGGTTTACGTGCGGTCAGCAGTAACAGCCTGGTTGATCAGACCCTGATTCACCGCAAGGCCTGGTCACGGACCGGGCGCGGGGGCGTTGAACCTCGAAACCCCTCCAGGTATACCATTACACACATAGCGTTAAGAAGAGGTATGATAAAGCTCATGAAGCAGGGAGATAGTGGACCTAGTAGCGACCAGTGAAGAGGCGGGGCCAGGAGCTATGAATCGAGACTTGCAACCACAATTAGGCGAGTACACCCCGACGTGTAACATCACTACACACCTTGAAACCTCACACCACTACACATCACGCCATATTTAATAATAATTATTTCTACAAGTACACGAACAACGTATACAAACCTGGCTGGCATCAGTGACATACTGTATAGAAAGACCCTTGTTATGCAGAGCATTTCGGGCAAATTTGGTTAATTTTGTCCCTAGGATGCGACCCATACCAGTCCACTAACACCCAGGTACCTGTTTACTGCTAGGTGAACAGGGACAGTAGGTGTCTTAAGGAAACACTCCCCAATATTTTCACCCGTACCGGGGATTGAACCACTGACCTCAGTGTGTGAGTTAAGTGCGTTAGCAACCGAGCTACATGACATCCAGCACTTTACACATCACACCATACTTCACACCATTATACATCACACCATATTTCACACCACCACACATCACATTACACCACATATCACATCACTCATTACATCACACCACATCACACTACCGCACATTACATCACACACACATCACACTACCGCACATTACATCACACACATCACATCACACTACCATACATTACACCACCACACATCATACCATATTTCACACCCAGAATATTGTCGTTAATTGGAACTATTGTAATTTGAGTATTGTAATTAATGTACTGTAATTTTTTTTTACTTTGAATTGCTATGAAGGAGAATAATTAAATTCAGAAATTGTGTTAAAAAGCGCTTTGTATTTTGTACTTGTGTTGTTCATATAAATTACTTGCTAGGTTCCAGTGATTCCTTGGAATATACACAGTGGCATCAAACAAGGCCAGTGGTTGAGTGTGTATTATATAAGGGTTTTTGGTTTGCTGGTTCCTTGCTGCTACACACTGCCCAATTTGTACTTCGTGGCAACCACACAACAGTTTTGATTTTTTCACTGCCAACACCGACAACATTCCAGTAGCAGGTGAAAACATCCAAATGTTTGAATCAGCTTGTTTGTACCTTCTGGCATGTTGTCAGTGTTGGAGGTGAAAACTGCTGTGTGGTTGTCCCGAGGTACAAATACGGCAGTCTCTTGCAACCAGGTTTCGGCAAAAAAAAAAAAAAAAAAAAAACTTATTTTCTACCTGTTTAGCTCTCCTTCCGTCCACTAATGATTCTTCCCTCAGCCTGACTGACTGCCAGAGTAACGCGTCCGTCTCATGATTAGCAAACGAAGGATCGAGCCTCCACCTCTCCTTGTGCTGATTGATGTATTTATCGCTTCAAATAATAATAATAATTCTACTTATTTATCTGTATTATTTATTATAATCATGAGAATGAGCTAATCTGTTGGGGTCATACAGCACCAGGAAATTAGGAAGTAATCAGGTTTGATCCGAGGAAGAAGACGGTAGCTTCATTTTTTTATTTAAAAACCCATCTCAACATCAGGGGCCGCCCATCTCTGAAGGGTTTAATATCTTAATGTGTTTTATGTGAGTGGCGACCATAAAGTAAGGAGCTGTGCTTATCCTGAATTAGTGACCTTTATGTAGCGTGTGTCAGACCACCGTGTCAGACCACCGTGTCAGACCACCGTGTCTAGCGCCACGCAACTTACCTAGTTAAATATTTTTTTACGATTTTAAAGTTCATTTGTTTTTACACTCGTCTTGAGTTATGGGAACACCTATATTGCACATTGCGTAATGCGTATCCTAGGATAACCAAGGTGGGTACTACTGGTACTCTTACCAAGTGTAAATGCTACTAGGGACGTACTTTGACGCCAGTGAAGGTGTCTTATTCGAGGAACTGGCACTACTTTTTCTTTACTCGGATCACACCTGATTACCTCCAGTTCCCTGTACGAGCCGTACGGGCTTAACGCTATGATGGTAGTCGGGAAGCTGTGAAATTTTTCGAGCGTTAAGGAAAGAAACGTTTGGGATATATATCAAGATGATGCGCTAGAAGTTAATGTGTAGCAAAACACTTTTTTATACTGACTTATATGAAGAGGTAAGGCTTGTATTTACGGTAAATAAAATGAATAGTAGTAGTAGTGGTGGTGGTAATAATAATAATAACAATAATATAATGCTACTAATAATAAACATATTTGTTAATAAATAGAAAGCCCCTAGTATGCACATAATTTGTGTTTCAGCTTCGGTCAGAGACCTTGACTGTAACATGAACAAGCACTGATTGATTAACAAAAAAGTGCAATAAACACTTGTCACTGAGAGGCACGAACCTATATGAGACAGAAACAATAATTGTTAGTATATTTCTGCTTCCAACCAAGGTCCTCATCTGCTGAAGAGAACCTCAGATTCACATCGAAATAGAAGCACATTAATTGTTCGTCTCCTGCAGGTTTATTGTCATATACAGAACTTTTATTCCGAATTTCTGACTCTTAAGTGGGTTTCTATCAAGCAGTTCTATATTGCTGCACACTAACAGCACCTTTCAAGGCAGGTGAAATTGCTAACCTAGAAAATGTACAGAGAACCTTCACGGCACACAACTGTGATAAACCAACTCAATTACTGGGAACGCTTGAAGTTCCTCAACCTGTACTCCCTAGAACGCAGGCGGGAGAGATACATGATTATATACACTTGGAAAATTCTAGAGGGATTAGTACCAAACTTTCACACGAAAATCACTCCCTATGAAAGCAAAAGACTCTGCAGACGATGCAACATCCCCCCAATAAAAAGCAGGGGTGCCACTAGCACGATAAGAGACAACACAATAAGTGTCAGAGGCCCCAAGACTGTTCAACTGTCTCTCAGCATACATAAGGGGGATTACCAATAGACCCCTGGCTGTCTTCAAGCAGGCACTGGACAATCACCTAAAGTCTACCTGACCAGCCGGGATGGGGTTCGTACGTCGGGTTGCGTGCGGCCAACAGTAACAGCCTGGTTGATCAGGCCCTGATCCACCACGAGGCCTGGTCACAGACCGGTCCGCGGGGACGTTGACCCCCGGAACCCTCTCCAGGTATATTTCAATTAATTATTTTTTACCATTTGTATTTCGATTAATTTTTACCCTAGAATAACGAAATGAAAAATAAAGTATGGGTGGGTTACGTCTAGCAGCACTGGGCGTATGTATATTCCAAACTTCCATCATGCAGTGTCACACGAATGGTAAAAAATGTGGAGGTCATGTTTACGTTGAGTAATAGCGAGCGTCAGCCAGACAAGCGAGGTTTTTTCCTGAGCGGCAGAACGACAAGTAATGTTTTTTCCCTGATCGCCAGGACGACAAGTGAGGTTTTTCCCTGAGCGTTAGAACGACAAGTGATAGTTTCCCTGAGTCGCAGAACAGTGAGTTACACTTTGTAGAGCAAGGGCAAGTTGAGATGAAGTGGGCACGTCAGTGCAGCTGCGACCCTCGGACCCCTGCTACAACCCTGCCTGCAGCTTACATGCTGCACCACTGATGGATCATGTTATGATTAAGACCCATGCCAGGCCGTGTACTGGCGAACAACAACACACAACCTATACGGGTAAACTGAAACTCGTCTTCGTTATGGCTCGTTTTCTAATCACGTACATCTATGTATATCTGAACGATATACGCCGCAAGAAATAACGCTACATTGCCCAAATAATTTTAGGTTAGATTACTCTACTGTTAATTAACCTAAATAAACAAACTCTTAACCGCCACCAACATTACAAATAAAAACAACAGGGTCTACCTGAAGGATGTTGCGGGGGTCAATGCCCCCACGGCCCTGGTCCATAACCAAACCTTACTGTGTATCAGGGTAAACACCCTCGTGGCCTAATTCATTGGAAATCTAATGCTGTTTTTTTTTTTTGGGGTCCTTCAAGAGTGGTTCCTTGACCCCCAGAGGCTCATGATTCGATGAACTGGGCCTGCCTTTCCCTTTCTTCGATCGAACCTGAATACCTTCTCTTCCCCCTGCTTTGTAGGACCCCTACGGGTTTTTTGCTCCCCATGAATGTAATAATAGTGGTTAAGGGGGCTTCAAGGGCAGCTGTATAAATTAGCAAATTATTCTTACAATTACAGGTATATTAATTAATTTGTAATTTATAGCTACAGTTGTGCATCTCAGTGTATATAAACTAGAAGTGGTAGTGTATTTAGATAGAGCCTGTCAGTGAGCTGTGGTAGGATAACAGGTCTTAGCTTGTTAATAACCTGTGGTAGGATAACAGGTCTTAGCTTGTTAATAAGCTGTGGTAGAATAACAGGTCTTAACTTGTTAATAAGCTGTGGTAGGATAACAGGTCCTAGCTTGTTAATAAGCTGTGGTAGAATAACAGGTCTTAACTTGTTAATAAGCTGTGGTAGAATAACAGGTCTTAACTTGTTAATAAGCTGTTGTAGAATAACAGGTCTTAGCTTGTTAATAAGCTGTAGTAGAATAACAGGTCTTAGCTTGTTAATAAGCTGTGGTAGAATAACAGATCTTAGCTTGTTAATGAGCTGTGGTAGAATAACAGGTCTTAGCCTGTTAATGAGCTGTGGTAGGATGACAGGTCTTAGCTTGTTAACAAGCTGTGGTAGAATAACAGGTCCTAGCTTGTTAATAAGCTGTGGTAGAATAACAGGTCTTAGCTTGTTAATAAGCTGTGGTAGGATAACAGGTCATAGCTTGTTAATAAGCTGTGGTAGAATAACAGGTCCTAGCTTGTTAATAAGCTGTGGTAGGATAACAGGTCCTAGCATGTTAATAAGCTGTGGTAGGATAACAGGTCTTAGCTTGTTAATAAGCTGTGGTAGAATAACAGGTCTTAGCTTGTTAATAAGCTGTGGTAGAATAACAGGTCTTAGCCTGTTAATGAGCTGTGGTAGGATAACAGATCTTAGCTTGTTAATGAGCTGTGGTAGGATAACAGGTCTTAGCTTGTTAATAAGCTGTGGTAGGATAACAGGCCTTAGCTTGTTAATAAGCTGTGGTAGAATAACAGGTCTTAGCTTGTTAATAAGCTGTGGTAGAATAACAGGTCTTAGCCTGTTAATGAGCTGTGGTAGATTAACAGGTCTTAGCTTGTTAATGAGCTGTGGTAGAATAACAGGTCTTAGCTTGTTAATAAGCTGTGGTAGGATAACAGATCTTAGCTTGTTAATGAGCTGTGGTAGGATAACAGGTCCTAGCTTGTTAATAAGCTGTGGTAGGATAACAGATCTTAGCTTGTTAATAAGCTGTGGTAGGATAACAGATCTTAGCTTGTTAATGAGCTGTGGTAGGATAACAGATCTTAGCTTGTTAATAAGCTGTGGTAGGATAACAGATCTTAGCTTGTTAATGAGCTGTGGTAGGATAACAGGTCCTAGCTTGTTAATAAGCTGTGGTAGGATAACAGATCTTAGCTTGTTAATGAGCTGTGGTAGGATAACAGGTCCTAGCTTGTTAATAAGCTGTAGTAGGATAACAGATCTTAGCTTGTTAATAAGCTGTGGTAGGATAACAGATCTTAGCTTGTTAATAAGCTGTGGTAGGATAACAGGTCTTAGCTTGTTAATAAGCTGTGGTAGGATAACAGATCTTAGCTTGTTAATAAGCTGTGGTAGGATAACAGATCTTAGCTTGTTAATGAGCTGTGGTAGGATAACAGATCTTAGCTTGTTAATGAGCTGTGGTAGGATAACAGATCTTAGCTTGTTAATGAGCTGTGGTAGGATAACAGGTCTTAGCTTGTTAATAAGCTGTGGTAGGATAACAGATCTTAGCTTGTCAGTGAAGTGTGGTCATGGACCGGTTCGCGGGGGCGTTGACCCTCGGAACAACCTAAAGGTAGATTCCAGGTATACTTGGAGGAGGTTTCGGGGTCAACGCCTCAGCGGCCCGGTCCGTGACCAGGCCTCGCGGTGGATCAGGGCCTGATCAGCCAGGCTGTTACTGCTGGCCGCACGTAAAACGACGTACGAACCACAGTCCGGTTGGTCAGGTACTGTCTTAAGGTGCCTGTCCAGCTCCCTCTTCAAGATAGCCAGGGGTCTGTTGGTAATCACCCTTATGTATGCTGGGAGGCAGTTGAACAGACTTGGGCCCCTGACACTTATTGTGTTGTCTCTTAGCGTATTCGTGTCGCCCCTGCTTTTCATTGGAGGGATGTTGCAGCGCCTGCTGAGACTTTCGCTTTTGTAAGGACTGATTTCCGTGTGCAGATTTGGAACTAGTCCTAGGATTTTCCAAGTGTATATTTTCATGTATCTTTCTCGCCTTCGTTCCAGAGAGTACAAATCAAGAGATTGCAATCGTTCCCAGTAATTTAGGTGCTTTATCATATTTATATGTGCCGTGAAAGGTCTCTGTATATTCTCAAGGTCTGCAATTTTGCCTGTCTTGAAAGGAGCCGTTAGTGTACAGCAATATTCCAGTCTAGAGAGAAACGATTTGAAGAGAATCATCATGGGCTTGGCATCTCTAGTTTTGAAGGTTCTCATTATCCATCCTATCATCTTCCTAGCAGATGTGGTAGATACATTGTTGTGATCTTTGAAAGTGAGATTCTCTGACATTATCACTTCCAGGTCCTTCACATTAGTTTTTCGCTCTAGTTTTTCGTTGGAATTTGTTTTATACTCCGATATCGTTTTTATTTTCTCGAGTTTTTCATAGCGGAGTAATTGAAATTTGTCTTCATTGAGTTTCATATTGTTTTTTGTGGCCTATTTAAAGATTTGGTTGATATTCGCTTGGAGATTTGCAATGTCTTCCATGGATGACGCTGTTATGCAGATTCGGGTATCATAAGCAAAGGAGGACACGGTGCTGTGGCTTACGTCTCTTTCTATGTCAGATACGAGTATGAGGAAAAGGATGGGAGGGAGTATTGTACCTCGTGGAACAGAGCTTTTTAATATAGCTGACTTTACTTTGTTTACTATTACTCTGTGTGTTCTGTTTGTTAAGTTATAGATCCATCTACCCACTTTTCCTGTTATTCCTTTATCATGCATTTTGTGCGCTGTTACACCATGGTCGCACTTGTCGAAGGCTTTCACAAAGTCTGTGTATACTACATCTGTATTTTCTTTGTCCTCGAGGTAGGTAGATACGTTTTGTATAAAGGATACTTTTTGCATAAGGTATACCTTTGGTACGAAGAATACTTTTGTGTGAGGGATAATTTTTGTATGAGGGATCTTTTGTATAAGATATAGTTTTTGTATGAGAGATGCTTTTGTATGAGGGATGCTATTGTATGAGGGATACTTTTGTATGAGGGATAATTTTGTAATAGGTATATTGTTTTGTAAGAAGGGTTCTTGATAAGTAAGACACATATTCCGAAACGTTTCGCCTACACAGTAGGCTTCTTCAGTCGAGTACAGAGGAGGCAGTAGAAGCAGTGAAGATGTAAAGACGTTGCAATCACTCCATCACCCTTGAAGACGTAGTTACGAGGTGGTCAGTCCCTCAGTCTGGAGAAGAGTTCTGCTCCATAGTCTGGAATAATGTGATGTACGGAGACTTGTATACTATCAGTGGTGAGGTGTAGATAATATTGACGACGAGCAGACAGAACCCCCTAGCTGCTGCACGGGCATTCTCAACTTTTCCTCCACCATTAACCCCCTCGGCTTGATGTATTTCTCCATTTACCCCATTACTTCCATACCAAAAATTTATCGCCATCATAAATGGACAGAAAAACAAGAAGATCAGAAAAAAAAAATTTATTCAAGTTTTGCACATCAGGTACATCATATATTTACCCCTTGCCATGTATTTTTTTTTTTACCCCAAGGGGTAAATTTACCCCTGGTTGAGAATCACTGTGTCAGAAGCAAGAATGTAATCATTGAGAGGGCAAGTCCCACTTCATGAAGGGGTCCTTTGTGTGAGGGATACTTTTGTGTGAGGAATACTTTTGTATGAGGGATACTTTTTATAAGAGATACCTTTTTGCATGAGGGATACTTTTTTAAGAGATTATTTTGTATGAGAGATACTTTTTTCATGAGGTATACTTTTTTTTATAAGAGAGTCTATTCCGTGAGGGATACTTTTTTATAAGATATTTTTGTATGAGGGATACTTATCGAAATAAAAATATTATTATTATTATTATTATTATTATTATTATTATTATACTTTTTAAGAGATTCTTTTGTATGAGGGATGCTTTTCATTAAGAGATTTTGTATGAGGGATACTTTTCTATGAAGATACTGTTTGAACGAGGGATAATTTTTCTGATGGATTCTTTTTGTATTATCGATACTTCTTATAATAACTTGTAATAAATTGACTTGTTGTAATTTCTTTTGTAATAACTTTTTGTGATTTCTTTTGTAATAACTTTTGTAATAACTTTACTTTTTGTAATACATTCAGTGTTTGCTCTGGTGATTGCTTTTGTTTGTTCTACAGGGTTTAGCGCATTTTCATGAATAAATGAATAAATTTACCTGTACACCACCTATCCAAAATGTTATAACCCGTTAAAATAAGGGAAAAATAAACTCCCAGTGTATAAATACTGAGACACAAATCTCTGGGTGTATTCTCTGCTGCTCTCAGTGCATATATACCTAGAACAATTACATACAGCACCAGCGCCAGTCAAAGCTGACACATTCATTAAATTTAAAAACTTATCAAAGATTCTGTGTATATTTTATTATTAATACTATATTATTATTATTATTATTATTATTATTATTATTATTATTATTATTATTATTACTACTACTACTAAAGCCCAGACCACTGGTAGCACCCTTGTGTTACATGTCACACGACCGTTGACAGCTGACATTAGTCAATCCAGGCGTCAGTTTACAAGTGTCTGAGCCCCCATGTACAGAAAGCTCTTATGCTCGCCGCTCGTAGATGCCATGCCGAGTCGTACCTATTACGACTCCTCGTTGAGACTCGTTTCACTCCACCTCCTGACCGTCAGAGTGTAGTTATATGTAGAAAACCAGTCTGAGGACGCTTAGACTAACCTCTGCTATGACTCTAACTCTGTCGAGAGAATGACATCGTCAAGCCACAATAGCCCTGTCGGCAAGGTGACTCTCTGACTCTTGTCACAGTTTCAGTGAGCAGCCTGCGCAAAGATGATGTCACTTTGACTGCTAGCCCGCTCACTCCAGTTATGGTGTATGCTGCTACGACTCCCAGATGTTTCGCCTGAGTCGTCCCTGCTACGACTCATGCCGGCAGTGACTTGCCCAGTGACAGTACCAGTCGAGAAATGTCCTCCTGAGTCACTTGCCAGAAGAAGTCCTGCCCAGTTGCCGAGTACTGATGACGCCTCACTCGAGGGCACCAGCAGGTTGTGCCCCAGGATGAGTGAACCCTGCAGCGACTACCTTCACCATTCCAGAGGAGACCATACCCTGTTACGTCACAGCTGAGCCGCAGCGATGTCTCCTGTGTTGCAGTATCTGTCCAGACGCAGGAAGGCGCGCAGTGAGCCTCGCCGAGGCTCAGCCTTGGACCACGATGTTTAGCACACCCCACCTTTTTTTCTTCCCTCCTTGTAGGAATTTTTTTGTCCATGTCCACATGTATATACAGTGGAACCTCTGCTCATGACCATAATTCGTTCCAAAACTCTGGTCGCAACCCAATTTGGTCGTGACCCGAACCTAATTTTAATATTGGATTGTACGTAAATATGATTAATGCATTCCAGACCCTTACGAACTGCATGTAAATATATTTTTTCAAGATTTTTAAGCACAAAAATAGTTAATTATACCATAGAATGCACAGCGTAATAGTAACAGTTTTGTCGGGGTGGTTTTTCTCAAAGAAATCCTGGCACTCATTCCATTTTTCTATGACGGCTTTTATCACATCGCTTATAATCTCCTCCCTTTCTTCTTCCTCCAAATACTGCTCCTCAGTGAGCACCTTATGCTGCTTATTCTGGAGTTCAGCGAGTTCATCCGTTGTCAGTTCCTCCTCGTGATCCTCGACCAGTTCCTCGATGTCGTCAGTCACTGTCGACTACAAGACCCATGCTCTTGTCCATGGACATGATCTCCACAACAGAGGTCTCAAATCCTTTGAGATCTTGTTCAGGAATGCACTTCTATTTCAATTTTCTTCAAACCCTTCTTTTTACCCACATTTGAACGCACGTCTGACCGAGACCGACTACAAGACGAGGTGTACACAAACAACAGGAAGTGGGGGAAATTGGTGCATGCAAAAAAATGGCGCGGCATGTGAAACTTGGCGCAACTGTGTTTGTTCGGCACCTGATTATGTGTTCATGAGAGATGCAAAAAAATGGCGAATTTGTTGGTCGTGAACCGATCTGTTCGTGTTCAGAAGCGTTTGTGGACAGGTTCCACTGTATATGTTTTTATTCTGTGTTCTGTGCCCTTTTCCTGAGAGAGAGAGAGAGACAGGATTGATTGATTAATTCATGTTAAGCGCTAAACCCATGTGGGTCATTCAGCGCAAGACGTGGTGGAGGCTCGATCCTCCGTCTGCTGAGCGCCAGACAGACTCGCTTCCTATTTGTACTCACCTACTCACCGAGAGAGAGAGACAGAGTTTTTTTTTCAGTCAATCACGGTCGAGGACGACCATGGGTAGGTGGCCGAGCAATGTATGCCCAGCTGGGTTCATATTCTGCACCATGCTGGTGCTGCCACCTATAGGACTACCCAGTTCAGCCCGCATCATGCTTACCCTGTCTCATTCTGACAGCCGAGCTCACTCAGTCAAGTTCCATTCTGTCACTCTCTCCTGGGCATGGCCCTCTTGGGCCAGGGCACTTAAACACACTGCTTGTGTACCAAGAACCCAAATAAGAAGCCTTCGAAGCCATATCATTCATCCCCGCCTGGATACACCAACAAAACCTACAACGATATCTTTCCTTTGCTTAGTCATCATTATATGTACTGTTGTAAATCCTTCACTCACAATCGTTTTAAAGTTTTGATAAATGTTATGAAAACCTGCTACTTGGGCTCACATGACCGGCACAGATACTTGCATTTTCACGCAAAAACCAACTAAACAATCAAAGCTAACCTCCTATAACTGGAGTACCTGGAGAGGGTTTTAGGGGTCAACGACCCCGCAGCCCGGTCTGTGACCAAGCCTCATGGTGGATCAGGGCCTGATCAACCAGGCTGTTACTATTGGCTACACGTAAACCGACATACGAACCACAGCCCGGCTGATCAGGTACTGACTTTAGGTGCCTGTCCAGTGCCTTCTTGAAGACACCCAGGGGTCTGTTGGTAATCCCCCTTATGTATGTATGCTGGGAGGCAGTTGAACAGTATTGGGCCCCTGACACTTACTTAAAGTGCCAGTGGCGCCCCTGCTTTTCATTGGGGGGATGTTGCATCATCTGCCGAGTCTTTTGCTTTCATAGGGAGTGATTTTCGTGTGAAAATTTGGTACTAATCCCTCTAGGATTTTCCAAGTGTATATAATCATGGATCTCTCCCGCCTTTGTTCCAAGGAGTACAGGTCGAGGAACTTCAACCGTTCCCAGTAATTTAGGTGTTTAATCGTACTTATGTGTGCCGTGAAGGTTCTCTGTACATTTTCTAGGTCAGCAATTCAGCACCAGTATGGAATCCTCACTTTGTCAGACACGTCAGGAAATTAGAGAAAGGTTTGCAACAAGACTAGTCCCGGAACTGAGGGGTTTGTCGTACGAGGAGAGGTTAAGGGAACTCAACCTGACAACACTGGAAGGAAGGAGGGATAGGGGGGGGGACATAATAACAACATATAAAATACTGAGAGGAATTGACAGGATGGATAGGACAAAGTGTTTCAGAGATGTGACAAGCAACAAGGGGTCATAATTGGAAATTGAAAACTCAGATGAGTCACAGGGATGTTAGGAAGTATTTCTTCAGGCAAAAAGTTATCAGGAAATGGAACAATCTGGAGAGTGATATAGTGGAGGCAGGATCCATACATAGCTTTAAGAAGAGGTATGATAAAGCTCATGGAGCAGGGAGAGAGTGGACCTAGTAGCGACCAGCGAAGAAACGGGGCCAGGAGCTGTGAATCGACCCCTTCAACCATAAATAGGTGAGTACAAATAGGTGTGTACACAGTGACGGCACACACACACATACATAATATATGAAATAATAATAACACCAGTAACAATAATAATAATAATAATAATAATAATTAATAATAATACTTGATCCAGGAGACTTTGTTGTATATACCTAGCAACTGTTTACTCTGGTATATTCTCACTGCTGTCAGTGCCATGTTAAGGTTGTCAGTGTTGTTACAATGATGTCTGTTTACTGCTGGGTAACAAGATTCAACCCAGGGTTCTTTTTCTTTTGAGTGGAGCACCTTAGGGAAGAGGAATAAGGGGTGAGAAGAGATAAAGTGTGGGAGAGGGAAGGAATAAGGAGGGCACTGACAAATGCATATAAATATTCATTGAAAATTCCCTACATTCCGGAAAAGCCAAGACTCATCCGAGTGAAGCGTCACCACCTGCTGACACCCCCGTGTGAAGCGTCACCACCTGCTGACACCCCCGTGTGAAGCGTCACCACCAGCTGACCCCCGTGTGAAGCGTCACCACCAGCTGACACCCCCGTGTGAAGCGTCACCACCAGCTGACACCCCTGTGTGAAGCGTCACCACCAGCTGACACCCCCGTGTGAAGCGTCACCACCAGCTGACACCCCCGTGTGAAGCGTCACCACCAGCTGACACCCCCGTGTGAAGCGTCACCACCAGCTGACACCCCTGTGTGAAGCTTTACCACCCGCTGCCACCCCCTGTGTGAAGCTTCACCTTCTGCCACCCCCTGTGTGAAGCTTCACCACCTGCTGCCATCCCCTGTGTGAAGCTCCACCACCTGCTGCTACCCCCGTGTGAAGCTCCACCTGCTTCAATCCCCGTGTGAAGCTCCACTATCTGCTGCCATCCCCGTGTGAAGCTCCACCTGCTGCTACCCCCGTGTGAAGCTCCACTATCTGCTGCCATCCCCGTGTGAAGCTCCACCTGCTGCTACCCCCGTGTGAAGCTCCACTATCTGCTGCCATCCCCGTGTAAAGCTCCACCTGCTGCTACCCCCGTGTGAAGCTTCACGTACTGCCATCCCCCCTATGAAGCTTCATCTGCTGCTATCCCTCGTATGAGGTGTCACCACCTGCTGCTATCCCTCGTTTGAGGTATCACCACCTGCTGCTATGCCTTTGTGTGAGGCGTCAGCACCTGCTGCTATCCCTCGTGTGAAGCGTCACCACCTATTGACATTCCAGCTTGCGATGTTATGAGATCGAGAGAACGTGCGGAAAGCAACGTTCTGCTCTCTGAACTATTTTTTCCTCCCTGAGGAGGGAGGGACTGAAGAATATGAGCCTCTGGTGAAGGCACACACGGGAATATTACCTTCTTCAAAATGTGGGGAATTTGTATTGAATATTTATATGCATGTGTGTTCTCTCTCACTCACCCTCCCTCTCTTCCCTCTCTCGCTTATGTATATAGTGTGCAGATTAATTGGGACAGGAGTAAATTTTGTGATTAGCTCTTAATATGTCTTAGTCTTCGGATTAATTAATTTAGTTTTTTTTTTCGGAAGAGTTTGCTACCAACTTCTGGCAACCCTCCAGCTGTGGTATTACCCTGCGACTCTCGTGAGTGCTACAGCAGCTGTTGTTCTGTAAGGCTGTTCCCGCAAGCATTCTCTGCGAGTTAATGTCGTTTCAACAAATTCTTCTCTTAGAAATCATATTGATTTGAGTATCAGATTGCTGAAAATTTAAGCCCAGGAAAGTCAACTGTTGGTCGGATTCTGAAGAGAGCTGACGACACTGGTGATGTGGAGTTCTGCGTCGAGGAAGATGTGGAAGAAAACGCAAGACAACACCTCACGATGACAAAGTTATTATAAGAAATAGTGTTTAGGATCCCACGAAAACCAGCAAAGATCTACAGAGATTTGGTTTCAGCTGGCGTAACTGTTTATTCTTCAACTGTTTGACGAAGGCTCCTTGAAGTTGGCAGAACTGCCAGAAAGTCCATAAATAAACAATTATTGAGTGTTGCTATGAAGAAAAAACGGCTGCGGTGGCCACTCGATCATAAAGGATGGAAGACAGATGAATGGAGAAAAGTTATATTGAAATACATGGGTATAGATCAGTGGTAGTGAGACGGAACAAAGGCGAACCTCTTCGGAATTGACACATTCAACAAGGGCCAAAACATCCACCTAAGAAGATGTTTTGGGGTAGTTTTACTGCTAAATTCCCTGAACGGCTTGTTATTGTTGGGGGAATGATGAACAGTGACAAATATAAGGCAATTCTGGCAACTCATTTGCTTCTCATTGTGGATAGAGACTTTGATGGAGAAGGCATTTTCCAGCAGAATCTTGCTCCATGCCACACTTCCAGAAAAATGCTGACGTTCTTCGAAGAGAGTGGGCTAAGCGTTCAAAATTGACCAGGACTCTCCTGACATCAACTCAATTGAGAATCTATGTACAATAACCAAACGCTGGTTTTGTTAGGACCTGGTACTACGACGAACTTGCCAAAATGTGTTCAACATTGATCGATTCTATGACGCAGCGTGTAGCAATGATTATAAAAGCAAAGGGTAGTCATATCTCTTAATAAATCAATTATCTATCATATCATTGCCGTATATTTTTAAATAAACATTTATTTTCCAAATGTCTTATTTCATAACTATCCCAATTAATATGCACATTAATTGCATATGGATGTATGTACGTATTTTTATGTGTGAAGGTGTGCATTATGTGTATATTCGGGTGCATGTTTGGCCCCTAAGAAAATACTGTTAAGTAACGTAACTTAACGCTCCCCAACTTGGGTCAGTCTACATTTACATTAGTAGTTATTGTTTGGTATAAGGAGAGTTTGTTTTATGATCATGATGTTTGGGCTTGGCTATATGATAACTATAGTGTTATATACACACGTATGCACTTACATATATAATCTCATCCAAATTTATCTACCTTATTTTTCCTCTATTTCTTTTATATATAATTTGTGTTGCCCCAACTTTAGGATGATGGAGATATCTCCATAAAAAATACATTTATCTTGTGCATGGGATAAAACAAATAGTGAGAGCAAGCAATTCGTAGATAATAACAGTAGCTACAGTTGTGTTGGGAGGAAGCCTTTGAAGGTGCAGTAACTGCTGAGCCTTTAATGGAATGCTTGTTGATATCCTCATGGCCTTACTGAAGCGTCCCAGGTCAGGTTGACACATTGCAACACTATGTACGCAACACACACTGCATCATGGAATATAACGGCAAACATAGACTCTTGTTCTCACTGTGTAATTATCATATATATTAAGAAGTTAGCAACACACTACTGATATGGTAAATTTTTCTGAAAAAAATCCCAGTAGTGGAAAAATGTGATGCGCAGAGAGGAACAACATGTGCAATTAGTGAGGATGCTGACACGAGAGGTTACTGAGTCATGTAGTCAATCAGGGGGAGGAGAAGGGAGGGGTGAAGGATGGAGGGAGTGATGAAAGGTGGTAAGAGGAGGGGTGAAGGGTGGGGGAGATGTGGTGAGAGGAGAGTTAAAAGGATGGAGAAGTAAAAAGTCTGAGAGGGGGAGATAATGAAAGAGTGAGGGAGAAATAATTACATGGTGTGAGGGTAAATTGTAAGGAAGGTAGGTATGTTGTGGGGCAGAGAATGAGACATAGAGAGAGGGGAAGTAAGAGATGAATGAAAGTGGTGGGGCGGGAAGTGGTAGATGATAGCTAAATAAGACAAATAATATAGAGTGAAGGACGAAGAAAGAAATGAACACCTTCTCTGAAAAATAAACTTTATAATCATGGGAAAACGAAGATGCAGAGGAGACCTGATCATGACGTACAGGATACTAAATGTAGACAAAGACACACTTCGAAAAAATAAGGATCAGCTGGAGGAACACATGCAAGGTGAAGGACCAAATAAGTATAACTGTAATAAAAGTACCTACTGCATTAGTCACGTGAACGTTAAAAGACGAGCCCAGGATCTGGAGCCCAACCATATACACGGAAGCACATGCAAAGACTAAGGTTGGGTAGAATATATCTTCGTCAGCTTTAACAAAGCATTTTACACACTATTTCATAGAAGATTGCTGACAGACTGAACGAGCAGGCGGAAGTAGCAAATATATTACTGCAGTGGATAGAGAAGGTAGATGATGGTGGTAAGAATAGAGGTGTGGGGGAGAGGGGTGAATGGTGTACCTCAAATACTGAATCCTCTGTTTTCACTGTTCGTGAACACAGTGCAATCTTAGGACCTCCAGATCATGGGTTCAGATCCCATCACAACACCAGTTGTTACGTCGTTAGTACTAAGTTTTGTGAATTTTTAACAGTTAGCATCTATTAAAGTCTTTCATAACATTTTTTATAAAGAAAGTTGGTACAAAGATAGAAGGGCAGAGAGAGAGAGAGAGAGAGAGAGAAATACCCTGTAAAATAAAAAAAGGGAGGGAGCAGAGAACGAGAAGAGAGGCGTGGTGGCAAGAGGAAGAGATGTGATGGCAAGATGAAGAGGGTGATGGTAAGAGGAAGAGGGTGATGGCAAGATGAAGAGGGTGATGGTAAGAGGAAGAGGGTGATGGTAAGAGGAAGAAGGGTGATGGTAAGAGGAAGAGGGTGATGGTAAGAGGAAGAGGGTGATGGAAGTGATGGAAGAAGGGTGATGGTAAGAGGAAGAGGGTGATGGTAAGAGGAAGAGGGTGATGATAAGAGGAAGAGGGTGATGGTAAGAGGAAGAGGGTGATGGTAAGAGGAAGAGGGTGATGGTAAGAGGAAGAGGGTGATGATAAGAGGAAGAGGGTGATGGTAAGAGGAAGAGGGTGATGGTAAGAGGAAGAGGGTGATGGTAAGAGGAAGAGGGTGATGGTAAGAGGAAGAGGGTGATGGTAAGAGGAAGAGGGTGATGGTAAGAGGAAGAGGGTGATGGTAAGAGGAAGAGGGTGATGGTAAGAGGAAGAGGGTGATGGTAAGATGGAAGAGGGTGATGGAAGAGGAAGAGGGTGATGGTAAGAGGAAGAGGGTGATGGTAAGAGAAGAGGGTGATGGTAAGAGGAAGAGGGTGATGGTAAGAGGAAGAGGGTGATGGAAGATGGAAAGAGGGTGATGGTAAGAGGAAGAGGGTGATGGCAAGAGAAGAGGGTGATGTAAGAGGAAGAGGTGATGGTAAGAGGAAGAGGTGATGGATAAGAGGAAGAGAGGTGATGGAAGATGGAAGAGGGTGATGGTAAGAGGAAGAGGGTGATGGTAAGAGGAAGAGGGTGATGGTAAGAGGAAGAGGGTGATGGTAAGAGGAAGAGGGTGATGGTAAGAGGAAGAGGGTGATGGTAAGAGGAAGAGGGTGATGGTAAGAGGAAGAGGTGATGGTGGAAGAGGAAGAGGGTGATGGTAAGAGGAAGAGGGTGATGGGTAAGAGGAAGAAGGGTGATGGTAAGAGGAAGAGGTGATGGCAAGAGGAAGAGGGTGATGGTAAGAGGAAGAGGGTGATGACAAGAGGAAGAGGGTGATGGTAAGAGGAAGAGGGATGAAGAGGAAATAAGAGGAAGAAGGGTGATGGTAAGAGGAAGAGGTGATGGAAAGAGGAAGAGGGTGATGGTAAGAGGAAGAGGGTGATGGCAAGAGGAAGAGGGTGATGGTAAGAGGAAGAAGGGTGATGGTAAGAGGAAGAAGGGTGATGGTAAGAGGAAGAGAGTGATGGTAAGAGGAAGAGGGTGATGGTAAGAGGAAGAGAGTGATGGTAAGAGGAAGAGGGTGATGGTAAGAGGAAGATAGAGGGTGATGGTAAGAGGAAGAAGGTGATGGTAAGAGGAAGAGGTGATGGTAAGAGGAAGAGGGTGATGGTAAGAGGAAGAGGGTGATGGTAAGAGGAAGAAGGGTGATGGTAAGAGGAAGAGGGTGATGGTAAGAGGAAGAAGGGTGATGGTAAGAGGAAGAGGGTGATGGTAAGAGGAAGAGGGTGATGGTAAGAGGAAGAGGGTGATGGTAAGAGGAAGAGGGTGATAGGTAAGAGGAAGAGGGTAAGATGGGGATGAAGAGGAAGAAGGGTGATGGTAAGAGGAAGAGGGTGATGGTAAGAGGAAGAAGGGTGATGGTAAGAGGAAGAGGGTGATGGTAAGAGGAAGAGAGTGATGGTAAGAGGAAGAGAGTGATGGTAAGAGGAAGAGGGTGATGGTAAGAGGAAGAAGGGTGATGGTAAGAGGAAGAAGGGTGATGGTAAGAGGAAGAAGGGTGATGGTAATAGGAAGAAGGGTGATGGTAAGAGGAAGAGGGTGATGGTAAGAGGAAGAGGGTGATGGTAATAGGAAGAGGGTGATGGTAAGAGGAAGAAGGGTGATGGTAAGAGGAAGAAGGGTGATGGTAAGAGGAAGAGGGTGATGGCAAGAGGAAGAAGGGTGATGACAAGAGGAAGAAGGGTGATGGTAAGAGGAAGAGGGTGATGGTAAGAGGAAGAGGGTGATGGTAAGAGGAAGAGGGTGATGATAAGAGGAAGAAGGGTGATGGTAAGAGGAAGAAGGGTGATGGTAAGAGGAAGAAGGGTGATGGTAAGAGGAAGAGGGTGATGGTAAGAGGAAGAAGGGTGATGGTAAGAGGAAGAAGGGTGATGGTAAGAGGAAGAGGGTGATGGTAAGAGGAAGAAGGGTGATGGTAAGAGGAAGAGGGTGATGGTAAGAGGAAGAAGGTGATGGTAAGAGGAAGAAGGGTGATGGTAAGAGGAAGAGGGTGATGGTAAGAGGAAGAGGGTGATGGTAAGAGGAAGAAGGGTGATTGTAAGAGGAAGAGGGTGATGGTAAGAGGAAGAAGGGTGATGGTAAGAGGAAGAGGGTGATGGTAAGAGGAAGAGGGTGATGGTAAGAGGAAGAGGGTGATGGTAAGAGGAAGAGGGTGATGGTAAGAGGAAGAGGGTGATGGTAAGAGGAAGAGGGTGATGGTAAGAGGAAGAGGGTGATATCAGGAGAAAAGGGGTGGTGGCTTCCGGAGGTCACCATCCCCGAGGCCTGGTCCCAGACCAGGTCTCCTGGTTGCCGGCCTGACCGATTAAGAAGCTGTTAGGACCCGCCAATGTAGGCATCACAACCCTGTTGATCAGGAACTGTTTTGAGGTATCTGTCGAGTTCCCTCTTGAAGACATCTAGTGGTCTGATATTATACCCTCTTATGCATGACGGGAGGACATTGAGGAGTCGTGGTCTCTTGACACTTACTGAGTTCTTTCTCAGTGTACTCATCGCTCCCCTGCTTTTCACTGGAGGTATCCTGCACCGTCTGCCATGCAGGTTTGGGACCAATCCCTCCAATATCTTCCAGGTGTAGATTATAATGTATCTTTCTCGCCTGCTTATCGAGGAATATAGAGATAGTAAAACAAATTCTGTGATAGGTGAAGGTATCTTATTATTGAAAATAAGATAAAAGAGATACTAAGCAAATATCCTAAATTTGCTTGCAACAGTTAAGTCAATTGTAGATATAAACCCAGGTGGACTTCTGAGTTTATACGAGCTCTGAAGGTTCTCTGTACAATTTCCAGCTAAGCAGTTTCGCTTGATTTGAGGGGGCCCGGCCGTTAGTACTCAACAATACTCCAGCCTAGAGAGAACCAGTGACCTGAAGAGTACCATCATTGCCTTGGCATTTCTTTTTTTGAAGATTTCAAGTTATCCATCCTATCATTTTTAGTGCAGTTGAGATAATAACGTTGTTGTGCTCTTTGAACATGAGATTTTCTGACAATATCACTCCTAGGTCTCTCAATATCACTCCTAGGTCTCTCAATATCACTCCTAGGTCTCTCAATATCACTCCTAGGTCTCTCAATATCACTCCTAGGTCTCTCAATATCACTCCTAGGTCTCTCAATATCACTCCTAGGTCTCTGTCGAGTGCGTTTGAGTTTGTTTTTGTATTCTGATATTGTTTTTATTTCCTTCATTCTTCAATGTCTCAATAACTAAAATTTATCCTCATTGAACATCATATTGTGGTCAGTGGCCTACTGGAAGACTCTGAGGCTCGCCCTGCCTTCTATGGATGCCACTTTTCATACAAATTATGGTATCGTCTGCAAAGGAGGATACAGTGCTATGATATATTTGTGTCATTTGTGTCATAAGTAAGTAAGTTTATTCAGGTATATACAAATACAGTTACATAGATTATCATAAATAGCAGCATATGTGTAGAAAACCTAGGATAACCCAAAAAGTCAGACAGAGTGACTTATTTCCATTGGGGTCCATTAAGAAGGAGGAAGAGAAGTGTGGCGAGTAGGAGAATAGAACTTTTCAGTGTAGCAGCCCCTGATTTCACTTATTTTGCTATTACTCTTTGGGCATTATTTGTGAGGTGAGGAAGTTAAAAATCCATCTGCCCAGCTGGAAAGATGAGCAGATACCCCATGGTCGCATGGGTGGTGGCAGAAGAGAGAGAGAGAGAGAGAGAGAGAGAGAGAGAGAGAGAGAGAGGCGGCAGGCAAGAGAGGAGAAGAGGGAGGGCAGTGTCACGCACCCGACAGGGTGAAAAGGTCGATGGAAGAGTGTGTGTGTGGGCGAGGAAGGTTGTGATTTATGGCCCGACTATCAGTCATGCGGTGCTATATGTCAGTCAGCTGAGTGGTAGGCAGGATGAGAGAGAGAGAGAAAGAGCAAGGGAAGGGGGACAGGCAAACCTATCGGCATATTGTGGAAATAAAAAACTGGGCCATCTCTAGATGGGAGGCTGCCACGAAAAAATAAAACTGACATCAGGAAGTGTGGGGTACAAAACCTTGTGGTCCTTTGTCAAGGACTGACAATATCTTTATTTACTATAAGCACAAGGATATTAACTAAATGAAATTAGTCCATCTCTAGATCGACAGGATAGGACCGTCTCTACTAGCAGTCAAGAAAAAGGTGACCTGTTTGCTGAACATTTTACTGCCAAGATGCAAGTCCCTGATCCGGTTAGGGAACCTCCGTTGCTAGCCGCAAGAGCTGCGTCGAAGTTGTCAGAGTAAAGTAAGATGAAATTTATCTCCTCAAAAATCCTGGATCAAGAAAAGCTGTGGGCCCAGATAAGGTGAGCCCAAGATGGCTGAGTAGATATGCAGACCAGCTAGCATCACCTCTAACTCGTATTTATCAACACTGCCTAGCACAGTGGAAATGACCTCTGTGCAGAGATAAATGTAGTTCCTGTTAACACAAAAAAGCAAAGCAAAGCAGAAATCAACAATTACAGACCAGAGTCACACCTGTCAGTCACTGGCAAGATTTTCGGGACACTATTCCCATCGCAAGTGATAGAACGTTTTGACTACTACTCAGTTCTTTGTGACCGTCAATATGGCTTCAGAAAAAGTTACTATTCTGTTGAACATCTCCACTGTGTGACACTTGGATAAATCCCAGATCTGTTGTGTAGTAGCACTGGGCACTGCTGGTGCTTTCGACAGATTATGGCATCAGAGACTTAGCAAAACTGCTAACATTTTGAGGTCGCTGGCTCTGCACTACACCTCCTAAGTGATTACCCTCAGAGTCAAAAAGACAGTCGATGCCATTGTTCCACAGGCATGTATGTTTGGTCCATCGTTATGGAATATCTACGTCAGTAACCTTCACCTCATCCCAAAATCCCATGCCTTTGTAGATGACTGTACTCTGGCATTTACTTATCAACGATAGGAAATACCAGCTGCTCTCAGGCACATTAATCAGCTTACAGCTATTTCAGCCTGGGGAAAACGATAGCAGGTTAAATTAGCTTCTGAATAAAAAAAACACAAATGATTATGGTCAGCCATATGGTCACTTTCTTGAACACTATGTGATTAATTGTCCACTTATCGAGGAATATAGAGATAGTAAAACAAATTATGTGATAGGTGAAGATATCTTATTAATGAAAATAAGATACCAGAGATACTAAGCAAATATCCTAAATTTGCTTGCAACAGTTAAGTCAATTGTAGATATAAATCCAGGTGGACTTCTGTTAACCCTATTGTTTGAGGAGGTAGGGGGGCTAGTTCCTAGGCCTTGTGTATAACCGTATGCTCTTTCGCTACCATCCACATGATGGATATGAAGTGCACAGTAAACTAACCGCTTCAGTGGCAAAATCTAGTCTGATCTGAGCAGCATGATGCTAATGCCGGAGCATTGGAAGAGTGTTAGAACCAGAGGATGAGGTGGATATTCTAGAGACGAAATTTGACTCCAAAATATGTATGAAGAATCACGTGGTAAATCTTGCAAGCAAGACAGCCAAGAAGCTAACAGCACTAAGGCGTACCTCGTACCTGCTCAGCAGTAGAGGCTATGAAACTCTACGAAGCACAAGTGTGCCTACTTCTTGAGCATGGTCCACTTTCCTGGATTGCCTGCTTCCCCCCATCGTCTCATCTAAGACTTCTGGACAGAATAAAGAACAGAGCAAGTCTATTTATCTCTCGTCTGGATAGGCCGGAATATATCTGTCATTTCAGCATAGCCTTCAACATCGGAGAGGTGTGGGTCTCCTTAACGTTTTGTACAAGGCAAATATTGTCAAGGCACCACACTTTGCTTCACTTCGCAGATAGTGAGAAGATAACTTCTGTACCACAAGACGGTTAGCAAACAGCAACTAAACTCTGGCTGTACCCTTCTCAAGAAAATCACTTCATTTGAGATCATTCATTCCTAGAATGTGGAACATATTCGTACAGCATAACAACATCGATGAAATAAAGTCAGTTAACTAAATGAAATCGCTGGCCCACAGCTGATTCCAGCTTCATCCTGTTCCCAGTTTGTATGTTTATACCAATAAAATGGTTTTCAAATGAGCTGAGGTAGGTAACAGCTCTTAGCTTGTAAATAAAGCTAGGAACTCTTAACCTAACCTTGTACAAATCCTTGTGTAAACAAAAGAGCGAGAGAGAGAGAGTAATGCAGATATCAAAATCACAGTATGGTTAAAATAATTCCAACCCAATTACCGGCGGTCCAAACTATATCCACAATTCGTTCCAGGACATAAGCCATAAGTTGCAAATTGTTTGACGAAATGGGAATTTCCCCGCTATTTAGGAGTAATGGTGGTTGCCGGGCTCATAGTCAGGCACTTTACTTGCTGAATCTCAGCCATCACAGTAAAGTGACTTTTTTCGAAACTAAATTTGGGTTCATCAGCAGTGTACTATTACCCTATTCTATAAGGAACTTTTAATATAGATTTCCAAAACACAAATTTAAAATTTTACAATTGTCTTAAGAGCGAACAGATGTTATAGGCTAGCATACATAGATTTTATGTCCGTATAACTTGGAATAACAATAAAATCAGCCAGGTATTGTTACATAGGGGAACAAAATC
Source organism: Cherax destructor (assembly GCA_009830355.1). NCBI lineage: Eukaryota > Metazoa > Arthropoda > Malacostraca > Decapoda > Parastacidae > Cherax > Cherax destructor. The sequence continues at coordinate 182,800 of WNWK01002251.1, forward strand.
TAATTATATTTGCCAGTGTCGAGGAAGGATTATTTTTATTTATCAAAATTGGATGCATCAGCAGTGCGCTGTTACCCTATTTTATATGAGGGCTTAAGCCGTAGGAATAAAAGCCATCTATGTTTCTGTGTCATATTGCGTCACACAGGATGGGTGACATAGTGTGTCAGTCTGAGCTGAGAGACTTCCCTAGGGCAATGAGGATATTGTCAAGTGTTCAGTTAAAGGTTCAGCAGCTTAAAGGTTTTGCTCCTGCAGAGCTTTAATTAATATTACTTGGGAATTACCAACTCTCAGGATGGCCTAGCCATTACACAAGAGAAATGGAAATTTTATGAAACTATTTACACCATCACAAAGAAAGGCAATAAAAGTCATGTATTCATGTATAGAAGAGAAAAGAAAAAAAGGAGAGGATGGAATAAATAGATTGCATATTATAATTAAGAACACATACTATAAATACGGGAACAGTGATTCATTTTTACAATAGCATTTCGACATTTTTAAACTGCATTATATGTCTAAGAATACAAAGTTGCACTAGCCAGCGACAACCAGCAATGAACATCATCAACACTACTTCTCTTGCAACACCTATACTGGATGTAGACTGAATCAAGATAAACTCAGCAGGTCTAAGTTGTATTACTAATCATACACATACATTCATATAAATGTACACAAACGCAATTAGATGACACAAATATGTACATGTATAATTATGCGCATATACATATACATAAATATAATGCATACATAGTACTGTGTAAATACTTGTACGGAACAATTGCTGATGGTATAATTTGCACATATATTAACAAAGTATATTGGGGTAAATATCTCTTAACTGTACTGAAGCAGGATGAGGAGGGAAGAAAGGAAGAAGTAAAGAGGGAGATAAGTAAAAAAAATAACTCAAGTTTTTTAAGGGCCTAGTTACTAGGCATTTTGTGTATCCATGTGCTGATGCACTACCGTCCACGGGATGGATATATGCACGATAAACTAGCTGCTTCTGCAGTAAACTGAAAACCTGCCACTTACAACCAGGGATCTATAACATGATGAGAAGTCAGCTCACACATCTCCAGAGTCCTGCATTTTCCCCTTCATGTCCAAGAAGAAAGGTTGAGTGTGCAATTAATTGTGTGTGCTGCTGGCGTGTGTCCTGAGAGGACTCTGTAATTACTGTTCCTTAATGACCCCTCTATTACTGGCATGAGACGCCCTGCACTTGTAATTACCTCTGAAGCAACACAGCCAACACCCGACCTCTAGTTAATACTATATTATCATTTGACCTCTGCATAAAACTATACTAACAACAATTGACCTCTAGTTAACACCATACTAACAACACGACCTCTACTTAACACCATACCAAACACTTGACCCATATTTAACAATATATTAACAACACCTGACTTATACTTAACACCATACTAACAATACTCGACCTCTAGTCAACAACATACTAACAACAGTCAACACTGTACATTAACAACAGTAAACAGCCACTTATATGTTACGAAGGAACACTTTTAAAAGGTTGGTAAAGTTTTCCACCACCATTTTCAAGGTCTTGACCAAATATAAGATGACGTCTTAGTTATGAGAGCGGAGAGGTGTATATACCAGTGTCTTTTAATTGCTCTGTCAATTACAGTTCTGATATACACATCACATAGCACTCAACAGCTTCATTCCTCTATCATTGCAAAACGTTTGTCCTCTTTCCCGTTATTCAGATTGTTACACACCCTGTTGTTGATCATCTACCTCTGTCTCGCCTCTCATGAACATTAAACAAACTTTTTTATTATTTATTTTTTATTAACACATCGGCCGTCTCCCACCAAGGCAGGGTGGCCCGAAAAAGAAAATCTTTCATCATTCACTCCATCACTGTCTTGCCAGAGGCGTGCTTACACTACAGTTACAAAACTACAACATTAACACCCCTCCTTCAGAGTGCCGGCACTGTACTTCCCATCTCTAGGACTCAAGTCCGGCCTGCCAGTTTCCCTGATTCCCTTCATAAATGTTACCATGCTCACACTCCAACAGCACGTCAAGGCTTAAAAACCATTTGTCTTCATTCGTTCCTATCTAACACGCTCACGCATGCTTGCTGGAAGTTCAAGCCCCTAGCACACAAAACCTCCTCCACCCCCTCCAACCTTTCCTAGGCTGACCCCTACCCCGCCTTCCCTCCACTACAGATTTATACACTCTCGAAGTCATTCTATTTCCTTCCAAACTTACCAACCATTGTCTTTACCCAAGCTACTTTCCATGCGTGAGGAGAAACATCATGGAAATTGGATTGGTGCTCCGTTGGTCTTCCTTTAATACACTCCAGGTAATTAAGTAAATGCAGTCTACCTGCCACTCACAGCGTATATACACTGAGAGTTTACGTTAATTCTAGTTTTCGGGATTAACGTATTTTTGATGATATTACTCAGGTGAAACGCAGTGTTAATGATTCAAGTGAAGTGGATAGACTGTAAAGTAACTAACTGGCATAAAGCTTTTTCTTGTTCCCGGTAACTTCCATCTTCAGGCCTTTGAAACACCTGACGAAATATGTTGACTTAAAAATGTAAAGGAGGTGTGGACGATAAAGTCCAGTCTAACTGCAAAGTGTCTCGTCTCACTACTCAGAACTGTTTATGAGGACATATTGGGATCCCTTAATTTTTAAGTGGATTGGACTAGCAGGAGTAAACTAGTGGTTATTGTTATTGAGTCATCATGTAACTAGCACTGGTACACTAACGGTTATTAATGAGCACACTAACCAGTGGGTCATGTGAATAACACGGTCACACTAACCAGTGGGTCATGTGAGTAACACGGTTACACTAACCAGTGGGCCATGTGAGTAACACGGTCACACTAACCAGTGTGTCTTCATGTGAGTAACAAGGTCACACTAACCAGTGGGTCATCATGTGAGTAACATCCTCACCAGGAAACATTTTTCCTGACCTCCAAAATACCACCACCACCTAGCCAAAAAGCAATTTACTTTGGGCGGGGAAGTGCACCTGGCCGTTACATCTTGGCTGCGCAGCGGCTTAACACGAATTTATACTTCACCTGGGTCGAAGCTCTGCTATTATGGTGGGAAAATGCATAAACAGGCTTGGAGACTTATGTGGAAAAGTCACGTGCCCAGGATCAATCTCAGACAGAGCCAAGATTTATGGGCAAGTCTCCTAACACCTGCTGCTCCAGTTCACCTAGCAGTAAATTGTTTCTTGGGTATTAGTAGACGTGTGTATCGCATCATGAAAAGATGTGTGGGATTTTGTGAGAGATGAGTACATTAATTCTTGACAAAAAGACCACTATGTGGATTAGTACTCATCTTTGATGATATCTCAAAACACATGCAGCTTCTTCCAGGGTTTTCTTTCGACGTTTGCTGCCTGTATACCCACCATGGCTGTGAGGAGGGTGATTGTAACTAGGGTTAATACACACCCTGCTGACATATATTATCAGTATGTCAGGTATATCATCTGGAAGTCGTGGGCGACCCTCACCTGTGTTTTGGGCTTTGCCCACCCATCACGACCTCAAATAGTTAGTCCTATTCACCTAACATCGACCCTAGGCACTGCAGTGGAATTAGGATGATTGTAGCTAGAGCCAGTGACGTTACAATGTCAGAGGCCGCTATCGATGGCTTAAGATGCGTAGTGATGTTGCGAAGCCTTCACTTCTGTCATCTACTTGGTACGCGTCGCCTGACGACTATCACTCTCTAATAGTTCATAATTATTCGCTGGAGGAAGAATTTCTGGTGCTCGTGCGCAGTTACTTATCTCTTCCACAGTCTTTCCTGGAGCTTGTCAGTTCATGACTCGGGATTTGTATTAACACGAATATAGCCACGAATGTTTGTGCGTTCAACGCACTGTGTGGCCTGGACGGGTAGCACCCCGGTTACTTCGTCACATGCATGTTCACGGTCGAATCAAACTGCAATCCACCTGTTGCATCCTCAACCTTCCTTTTAAGGGTGGCGTAGATGTCGGCTCTGGTGACTCAATTGAATCAAAAGAATGGATTCCCTGAATGAAGCATTGGTAGAGGTCACCTCAGCATGGACGGGGCTTCCTTAGCTAAGAAAGATGTAATTTTATGGTGTTCACTCCTTTAGCCTTGATTAAAAGGTATTCGATCTCTTAGCCTTGATTAAAAGGCATTCAGTCCCTTAGTTTGCTTCAAGGGTCTTCACACCATTAGCCTTGATTAAAAGGTATTCGGTCTCTTAGCCTGATAAAGGGTGTTCAATGTCAAAGCCTTGATGAATCTAATACAGAGACTTGAGGACGAAGGGTTTATACTCCAGCCACTGGAAGAATAGTGAGGTGCAGCAATTGAAGACATCGTCACGGATGGGCGGAACACACACGTAGAAGTAGGCCATGCGAATAAGGGGAGACAGATGTTAGAAACGGAGTTGTAGTTGATATCTGTACCAAGATTCCATGGTACAGAGTTTGTAAGGAGTCAAGCTTGAGTAAACTAGAATATTTTAAACAGGATTTTATTTTAAAACAGTTTAAAGATGATACTAACAGGTTCATGTTATATATATATATATATATATATATATATATATATATATATATATATATATATATATATATATATATATATAACCCACGAACAAGTGGTATTGATCAATAACAACACTGCGACTAGTCAAGGAGTCGAACCCATGCTGCTTTGGCCTGCCTCATTGTGGGCGAAAACTCTTGACGCCTTAATCCACGGGACCACACAATCCTTAAGAGTAGCGCATCCAGCAGAACTGGATGTTGTACTCGCTACCCAAGGACATACGGTGGTGTGGGTAGCGAGTGCAACATCCAGGGATACTAGGAAGTATTTCTTCAGTCACAGAGTTGTCAGGAAGTGGAATAGTCTGGAAAGTGATGTAGTGGAGGCAGGATCCATACATACCTTTAAGAAGAGGTATGATAAAGCTCATGGAGCAGGAAGAGTGACCTAGTAGCGACCAGTGAAGAGGCGGGGCCAGGAGCTATGAATCGACCCCTGCAACCACAACTAGGTGAGTACACACACACACAACTACAATAAATTATGGCATCGGAAAAGGCACACCGACTATGTTGGCAAATACGTGAAATTCACTGGAGTATCGATTGTGTTACAAGCCACTGGAGGGGCACATGTTAAGGTTGCATACATCATACAACCCGGAAACTGTATAACCCCTACCGGTTTAGTGCTCCCTCTCCCCTTCTCCTATCATGGATGAAATAATAATAATATTGCTCCCAGGTCTCATGAGGGAGTCGAGCGACAGCTCTTATTCCTCTTCAGGGTTTTAAAATGCAACTGCTGTCTCGTGTGAGCGTTGAGGTAGAAGAGGCTGGGGTTATAAGATGCAGGAAATAATACTTCCGGGTCGTGCAGCCATTGAAACACATATAGTTGAAGCGTGGAAAATTATAGTTGCGTTCGTTGTTGTTGTTGTCTCACAGTATTAGCCATTAGTGTCTAGCAAGTAAGCATAACAATGCTAGTAAATGTTGGAAATGATTGCTTACCAATTTGGATCCAAGGTTTTTAACCACCTCTTAACTGCCCGGGGACTGACCCAATATAATGCATAAAGAATCCTAAGTTTTCCAGAAACGACTCTCCTTCGCTCGGTAAATTTGCATTCAATATCGAAATTGAATTCTTGTGATAACTAGCTTACTGTTATAGGCTAACACTATGTTATAGGATATACACTAACACTCAATGATTCTATGTTACTGATGAGTTATAGAGACTGTATGTGTGGGAGCAGGTGTATGTGTGGGAGCAGGTGTATGTGTGGGAGCAGGTGTAGGTGTGGGAGCAGGTGTATGTGTGGGAGCAGGTGTAGGTGTGGGAGCAGGTGTAGGTGTGGGAGCAAGTGTAGGTGTGGGAGGAGGTGTAGGTGTAGGAGCAGGTGTATGTGTGGGAGCAGGTGTAGGTGTGGGAGCAGGTGTAGGTGTGGGAGCAGGTGTAGGTGTGGGAGGAGGTGTAGGTGTGGGAGCAGGTGTATGTGTGGGAGCAGGTGTATGTGTGGGAGCAGGTGTAGGTGTGGGAGCAGGTGTATGTGTGGGAGCAGGTGTAGGTGTGGGAGCAGGTGTAGGTGTGGGAGCAAGTGTAGGTGTGGGAGGAGGTGTAGGTGTGGGAGCAGGTGTATGTGTGGGAGCAGGTGTAGGTGTGGGAGCAGGTGTAGGTGTGGGAGCAGGTGTAGGTGTGGGAGCAGGTGTAGGTGTGGGAGCAGGTGTAGGTGTGGGAGCAGGCGTAGGTGTGGGAGCAGGCGTAGGTGTGGGAGCAGGCGTAGGTGTGGGAGCAGGTGTAGGTGTGGGATCAGGTGTATGTGTGGAAGCAGGTGTATGTGTGGGAGCAGGTGTAGGTGTCGGAGCAGGTGTAGGTGTGGGAGCAGGCGTAGGTGTGGGAGCAGGCGTAGGTGTGGGATCAGGTGTAGGTGTGGGAGCAGGTGTAGGTGTGGGAGCAGGCGTAGGTGTGGGAGCAGGTGTAGGTGTGGGAGCAGGCGTAGGTGTGGGAGCAGGCGTAGGTGTGGGAGCAGGCGTAGGTGTGGGAGCAGGCGTAGGTGTGGGAGCAGGTGTAGGTGTGGGAGCAGGCGTAGGTGTGGGAGCAGGCGTAGGTGTGGGAGCAGGTGTAGTGTGGGACCCAGGGTAGGTGTGGGAGCAGGTGTAGTGTGGGAGCAGGTGTATGTGTGGGAGCAGGTGTAGGTGTGGGAGCAGGTGTAGGTGTGGGAGCAGGCGTAGGTGTGGGAGCAGGCGTGAGGTGTGGGAGCAGGTGTAGGTGTGGGGAGCAGTGTAAGTGTGGGAGCAGGTGTAGGTGTGGGAGCAGGTGTATGTGTGGGAGCAGGTGTAGGTGTGGGAGCAGGTGTAGGTGTGGGAGCAGGTGTAGGTGTGGGAGCAGATGTAGGTGTGGGAGCAGGCGTAGGTGTGGGAGCAGGCGTAGGTGTGGGAGCAGGTGTAGGTGTGGGAGCAGGTGTAGGTGTGAGAGCAGGCGTAGGTGTGGGAGCAGGTGTAGGTGTGGGAGCAGGTGTAGGTGTGGGAGCAGGCGTAGGTGTGGGAGCAGATGTAGGTGTGGGAGCAGGCGTAGGTGTGGGAGCAGGCGTAGGTGTGGGAGCAGGTGTAGGTGTGGGAGCAGGTGTAGGTGTGAGAGCAGGCGTAGGTGTGGGAGCAGGTGTAGGTGTGGGATCAGGTGGGGTGTAGGTGTGGGATCAGGTGGGGGTGTAGGTGTGGGATCAGGTGGGGTGTAGTTGTGGTATCAGGTGGGGTGTAGGTGTTTGATCAGGTGGGGTATAGGTGTGACATCAGGTGGAGGTGTAGGTTTGAGATCAGGTGGGGTGTAGGTGTGGGATCAGGTGGGGTGTAGGTGTGGGATCAGGTGGGGTATAGGTGTGACATCAGGTGGAGGTGTAGGTTTGAGATCAGGTGGGGTGTAGGTGTAGTATCAGGTGGAGGTGTAGGTGTAGTATCAGGTGGGGGTGTCGGTGTGGGGGCAGGTGTGTGAAAAATGGTGCAGGTGTGCGAATAAATGCATGTGTAAGTGCAGATATGAGAGCAGGTGCAGTTGTGAGAGCAGGTGAAAGTGTAGGTGTAGAAGGTGTTGGAGATAAGGCTTGAGGGGAGGGGGGGTTGATGGTGGTGGGTGTATCCACACCTAGTAAGGTAGGCAGAACAAGGAATATATGAAAGTACAGAGAAGACACAAGTGTCCCATCACTTGTATGTGTGTGTGTGTGTACTCACCTAATTCACCTAATTGTGGTTGCAGGGGTCGAGACTCAGCTCCTGGCCCCGCCTCTTCGCTGTCCGCTACTGGGTCTCAGCTCTCCCTGCTCCATGAGCTTTATCATACCTTGTCTTAAAACTATGTATGGTTCCTGCCTCCACTATATCTTTCTCTAGACTATTCCACTTCCTGACTACTCTGTGGCTGAAGAAATGCTTCCTAACATCCCTTTGACTCATCTGAGTCTTCAGCTTCCAGTTGTGTCCACTTGTTTCTGTGTTCCCTCTCTGGAACATCCTGTCCCTGTCACTGTGTGTGTGTGTGTGTGTGTGTGTGTGTGTGTGTGTGTGTGTGTGTGTGTTTGTGTGTGTGTGTGTGTGTGTGTGTTCGTGTTTATATTCACTGACAACAGTGAAGCCATATGGGTGATCCAGCTCTACACAACAGAGGTGAAGAGATGAGAGAAGAAAGAGGTTGGACACAACCTGAAGCACAATCTTGATAGAGGACACTAGGTTTTTAACTAGCATTTCCTATTTTGTTTTCGAATATATCTATGTCAGTTCTAACATAGTCACCACGACCAGAAAATGAAACACAAGTCCATGTAGATGCTTCACACTTCTGGAGGGAAGGTGAATGACGTGACTAATACGTACCTCATGTTTTTGAAGCCAGATGTACTGCTCATCTGTATGCTCACAAACTTCATTTTTAAAGAATAGCACTCTCCTTCCTAACACTTCCTCTCCTGCATCCTTACTCTCCCTCCCTCTTTCCGTTTTCCCTGTAACCCTTCTCTCCATCTCTTCAACCATAATTAATACCAAAATTAATAATAACGATGCATCTATTGTTTGAGACTTCAATAATTCTAATACCAACGGAACAACATAACTGAAGATCAAGAAGCATATCGACTAGTTAACCTGATGGAAGACGTCTTCTTAATCCAGATTATATCAGACAACATGTTGACATAACATGATCTTGTCCTCAATACGGAGAGTTATTAATTAAAGAGGAGTTGGCGAACATTTGCTAAAGTGATCACAGTATTATACACTTCAAAGTGAACATCAAACTTGATATTCAGATAAATATATTGACAGTTAGTAACCACTGAGCAGCTGACTGTAATGAATTTAATTACATATAGTATTAGCAATGTTAACCGGACTGAACTGTTAAGAATATTGTAGAAAAAAATGTGGAACGATTTGGGTATTATCTTTCGGAAAAGATAATACCTAAAATAAAATACAGAGATAGCGAGAGGTAAACCACCTTAGCTAATCCAACAGTTTACTCATATTATAGCCTGCAAACTCAAAACAAACAATCAAAAACAAAAACGAATACCGTGCTACCTACATACTTTTACAGAGAAAAAAAACAAGAAAATTATTAAAACTGACAAATGCGACCCTTGCTTCTGCACTTAGCCTCAGTGTGCCATGAAGTCTTCTGCTCTCTGCTTTTCCTCAGTATCAACCTTCCTTCCTTTCTTCTCCCAACCCTCTTTCCTCTAACCCTTCCTCTCTCTCTCTCTCTCCATGCTTCTTGCCTCTTTCCCTCCAACTCTCCTCACTCTTCTTCCTTTTGTGGATTCCTCACATTGATCTTTAATTCCATTATAGACCCAATAAATTGGAAAGGAGGGAGTAGATTACAACTCTGGGCTGTTAGCTAGTAGTTTGAGGACACTAATGCGAAAAGAACTTCAACTGAATTTTGTTAACTTGGGAAAGAGGGAAAGTGACACTAGTCACTTCATGTGTCATTCTGTCGTGTAGGAAGAGCCACACGTCTATGGCGCATCTCACGAAATAAGGAGACTTTGTTGCCACTACTGCACCAGCAGCTGATGTAGACGTAACCAAGGGTGAACCTTATCAGGGCAACTATTCTCCATTATGTGAATGAATATGAAAAAAAAATCAGGAATTCGGAGACAATTCACTCACAAATGTTCAAGAAAAGTCAAAGAACTTTATACTTAGCGGCATATAACCAGAAATTCTTGAAAAAATACCTTGACTTTGTTTATTGTAAATAAATAATAGCCACCCTTAATTGTCCAAATGAAAGCGTACCTTGCTACGTAGTGAATAATGTAACTAACTCATAACCTCAGATTAGTTCTTATTGCAATGTTTTTGTGAATGAATTCATGACTTGTAAACAACTCACTACTATTGTAAACAATTTGTAAATTTACAACTAGTTCATTACCTGATTGATCAGACCTTGATCCACCATGAGGCCTGCTTTCAGACCGAGCCGGGGGGGCGTTGACCCTCGAAACCCTCTCCAGGTAAACTCGCTTAGTCCCTGGACCCAGTGTGTCCCTCTGTAATATTTTGACTACCGTCCATAAGATGGGTATGAAGTGCATGATAAAAATATCAAACTGACTCTTCCTCTAATATTCTTCCCACTCTCCTCCCATCCAACTCTGTTTCAGATCCAGCATTCTCTCTCTCTCTCTCTCTTCTCTCTCTCTCTCTCTCTCTCTCTCTCTCTCTCTATTTCCCTTTCTCTACTATCTCACGACCTTCTCTTCCTTCCCACGCCTTCCCTCTCCCCGAGCTGTCATTCTGTGCCAAGGAACATTTGAAGAACGTGGAAAGAACATGAAAACCGGCCCTCACAAGAAGCCTTTGATGGGAGGACGGTCGAAGGACGAGCCTCGCTGCTGTTGCATTCTCCTCGTGCATTTGAGCGAAAATACTTTAGAGGCTCCTGTTTACCTTTTGTTTACCTTAGAAAGAGAGAGAGAGAAGAGAGAGAGAGAGAGAGAGAGAGAGAGAGAGAGAGAGAGAGCATAGAATATTGGTACATCATTTTGTTAGTATGTTTAGTGTCCATCAGGTGGTGGAGGTGTCTTGAACAGGATAGTTCAATGCTGATGTCTGAGCAGAGCACTAACACTAACTACATTAAATTCCCCTCAAGGGAAGGGAGGGTGTTATGATGCTGATGAAGGGTTCTTGATCTGAGGAATTAGAGCTAATCTTCCCATTCTCTGATCAAACCTGATTACCGACGATTCCCTAATTCGAGTGTGTGTATGTGTGTGTAATGAAAAGAGTATCTCTAGATATACAGGTATGCATTTAAAGTTTCTTTTACTCATAGTAAGGATTAAAAAACAGTCGACAGGCTTTCAACCTAACTAAATTATAGTCAGTGTTATCTCTCCCAAACTAAACTTAATTAACTTGGAGAGTATCACTGTATAGCAGTACCGTTCAGCCAGCTTCTACTTAGCCAGCTGTCACTCAGCCAGCTTCCAGTAAGCCAGCTTCTGCTCAGCCAGCTGCCAGTAAGCAATTGCTAAGTGGGACCAACACCTACATATGTTTCCCGTCAAGGTTTTAACTTCTCTTTATTTTTATAATATTGGATGGTGGGATACGTGGTTGGTGTGCTGTGTTATCTCCATCTTATTAATGTTAATAATAATAACAGCGGCAATAATAATACCAGTGCTACTACTACTACTACTAATATTATTATTATTATTATTATTATGAGAGTAATACAACATGATAAGAAGATTAATAATACTAAGATGGACTTGAGACTGCCGTGGATCATGTTAGTGTCTACTAGTTTAATGTAGTTTTGGTCTGTAAGGCAGTAAAGTGAGAAGTTATCTATACAGTGTTCACGTTAAGGGTCCAGCAGTGAATATTAGTTACTGCAGGCAGTGTAGTTCACCCACATATTTGAGGACAGTGCCTAACAGTTAACTGTTATTCTACTTTTTACCAGTTGGTATCCTCTCACAAATGACTTGGATTCTAACTGGATGAAGAAAGTTTTTATCTTTTTAAGATTTTTCACCGTCTGGGTCATCAGAAAAACATAAAAAAGAACCGTTTTTATTGTCATCTCCGGAGGAATATTAACCTAGGGATAGTCCGGGAAAGCCAATCAATGTGACTTATTTCTGTTGAATTCCTTATGGTCTCTTCTCAGGATGTAGCCCACGGAAGGTAATTAAGACTCAGGTGCTTATTTATTACTAGGTAACAGAGATGGCAGGTGTGAGGAAATTTAATTATCGCTTCGCTTGGGAATTGAACCAGGATCCTGTCGGCTGTGAGCCGAACACTAAGTTACGAGTTATCCTATTTTGACGTGGGTTAAACATATTGACTACTGGAAAGTCTTGTGTGAGGTGCAGATCCCTTGCTTCTCACTCTTTATAAAACCCTGATGACAATCAAACTGAATTAAATATGTTAGTGTGGGTTACGTCTTTGTGTTGTCCTTCATTCTAAACGTCGATTCTATCGACGTTTGTCCCTGGGATCACGGTGAAGAGCGCCTTGTGGATGTTGCTAGGGCGTGTCCACGTACTGGACACACCCAGCTGGTTGTACCTGGTGGACACACCGCGCTACTCTTGGTGTACTGTGTAGCACTATACTGTGGAACACTTTCCGTTGTCCCAGGTACCAGACTTGACCATGATCAAGCTCAGAGAGGTGTCCCACATTTGGAGAGTTGCAGTTGTCAGTGGCAGTGTAAGTGTCACGCACTATTGTTTTCCCTCCACGGTCAGGTTGCTGCAGTCTCCCTCATGGTGGTAGGGGACACATTGATGCCCATGAACAGCTCTTGATGCAAGGAATTGGATTTCTCACGTTTTTCCTTGGATCAGACCTAAATAAATATAAGCTACCATCTAGGTGCCAGACGACTGGGGCTCATACAACCAGTATGTGTATATAGTGTATCATGTATGTATGTATACCACAACCAGCGTATCGTGTATACAACAGCAGCATGTATGTATACCACAACCAACGTATCATGTATACAACAGCAGCATGTATGTATACCACAACCCGTGTATCGTGTATACAACAGCAGCATGTATGTATACCACAACCAGCGTATCGTGTATACAACAGCAGCATGTATGTATACCACAACAGCATGCATGTATACCACAGCAGCATGCATGTATACCACAGCAGCATGCATGTATACCACAACCAGTGTATCGTGTATACAACAGCAGCAACACAGGGCAACATGGTTTCAGAGCAGGTCACTCCTGCCTTAGATGCTCTGGTAAACAAGCAGAATGCAGATGTAGTATACACAGATTTTGCAAAAGCCTTTGACAAGTGCGATCATGGTGTAATAGCACACAAAATGCGTGCTAAAGGGATAACTGGCAAAGTAGGAAGATGGATCTTCAACTTCCTAACCAATCGAACACAAAGAGTAGTGGTAAACAGAGTTAAATCGGATGCTGCCATAGTAAAGAGCTCTGTCCCACAAGGCACAGTACTCGCACCTATCCTGTTCCTCATTCTCATATCAGACATGGACAGAGATGTAAACCATAGCACTGTATCATCTTTTGCAGATGATACTAGGATCTGCATGAGAGTGTCATCCAATGAGGACACTGCAAATCTCCAAGAAGATAAAAACCAAGTTTTCCAATGGGCAATAAAGAACAATATGATGTTCAATGAAGACAAATTCCAACTACTCCGTTATGGAAAACTGGAGGAAATAATAGCTAGGACTGAGTATATTACAAACTCCAATCACACAATAGAGCGGAAAAGCAATGTGAAGGACCTGGGTGTGGTAATGTCCGAAGACATCACCTTCAAGGACCACAACAATGCCACTATCACATCTGCAAGGAAACTGATAGGATGGATAATGAGAACATTCAAGACAAGAGATGCCAAGCCAATGATGATCCTTTTAAAATCACTTGTTCTCTTTAGGCTAGAATACTGCTGTACATTAACATCCCCATTCAAGGCAGGTGAAATTGCAGATCTAGAGAATGTACAGAGAACCTTTACTGTACGTATAAGTTCCATTAAACACCTTAACTACTGGGAACGCCTGGAAGCACTAGACTTATATTCACTGGAGCGCAGGCGAGAGAGATATATCATAATCTACACCTGGAAGATTATGGAGGGACTGGTCCCTAATATGCACACAGAAATCACTCCATACGAAAGCAAAATACTTGGCAGACGGTGCAACGTACCCCCAGTGAAAAGTAGGGGCGCCACTGGTACACTAAGAGAAAACAATAAGTGTCCGGGGCCCAAGACTGTTCAACAGCCTCCCACCAGCCATAAGGGGCATTACCAGTAGACCTCTGCTTGCCTTGAAGAGGGAGCTGGACAGATACCTAAAGTCGGTGCCAGATTAACCGGGTTGTGGTTCGTACGTTGGACTACGTGCAGCCAGCAGTAACAGCCTCGATGATCAGGCCCTGATCCACCGGGAGGCCTGGTCATAGACCGGGCCGCGGGGACTTCGATCCCCGAAATACCCTCCAGGTAGGTATGTATACAACAGCAGAATGTATGTATACCACAACCAGCGTGTCGTGTATACAACAGCAATATATATGTGTATTACAACCAGCGTGTCGTGTATACAACAGCAGCATGTATGTATACCACAACCAGCGTGCCATGTATACCACAACCAGCTTGCCATGTATGCCACATCCAGCTTGCCATGTATACCACAACCAGCGTGCCATGTATACCACAACCAGCGTGCCATGTATACCACAACCAGCGTGCCATGTATACCACATCCAGCGTATCGTGAATAAAACAGCATGTATGTATACCACAACCAGCGTGTCATGTATACCACAACCAGCGTGTCATGTATACCACAACCAGCGTGTCATGTATACCACAACCAGCGTGTCATGTATACCACAACCAGCGTGTCATGTATACCACAACCAGCGTGTCATGTATACATCAGCATGCGTATTTATACTACAAATTGCGGTTGACTCCAACGGGTTTATCGCTTTTTCGTTATTAAAATATATAATTAAAATACTGTTTTGTTTGACAGTTTCAATTTCCACAAGTCAGTGTATTGTTGTTAGTAGAATACAAGTGTATTGTTGTTAGTAGAGTACAAGTGTATTGTTGTTAGTAGAATACAAGTGTATTGTTGTTAGTAGAATACAAGTGTATTGTTGTTAGTAGAATACAAGTGTATTGTTGTTAGTAGAATACAAGTGTATTGTTGTTAGTAGAATACAAGTGTATTGTTGTTAGTAGAATACAAGTGTATTGTTGTTAGTAGAATACAAGTGTATTGTTGTTAGTAGAATACAAGTGTATTGTTGTTAGTAGAATACAAGTGTATTGTTGTTAGTAGAATACAAGTGTATTGTTGTTAGTAGAATACAAGTATATTGTTGTTTGTAGAATACAAGTGTATTGTTGTTAGTAGAATACAAGTGTATTATTGTTAGTAGAATACAAGTGTATTGTTGTTAGTAGAATACAAGTATATTGTTGTTTGTAGAATACAAGTGTATTGTTGTTAGTAGAGTACAAGTGTATTGTTGTTAGTAGAATACAAGTGTATTGTTGTTAGTAGAATACAAGTGTATTGTTGTTAGTAGAATACAAGTGTATTGTTGTTAGTAGAATACAAGTGTATTGTTGTTAGTAGAATACAAGTGTATTGTTGTTAGTAGAATACAAGTATATTGTTGTTTGTAGAATACAAGTGTATTGTTGTTAGTAGAATACAAGTGTATTATTGTTAGTAGAATACAAGTGTATTGTTGTTAGTAGAATACAAGTGTATTATTGTTAGTAGAATACAAGTGTATTGTTGTTAGTAGAATACAAGTGTATTGTTGTTAGTAGAATACAAGTAAGTGTATTGCTGTAACTGTCAATTTACCTCAAATTGTAGATGTAGTTATATGATATTTGGGGTGGGTCCTGGACCATTATTAAATTACGACTTAATTATGGCGGAGGAAGGAAACATCTTTAGTTTCCGGGTTAGTTCTTAGTAAATATTTGTTTATATATTTACTCATTTTTTAGCAAGTTTCTCTTCATTTTATCATAATTATATCATGTGACTTCTAGCAAATAGTTTTTGACCAATAATCGTAGTTTTATTTGCTTCTATAACGCCACACCCACACTGCCCCACACCTACTGCCCTACATCCACACTGCCCCACATCCACACTGCCCCACATCCACACTGCCCCACATCCACACTGCCCCACATCCACACTGCCCCACATACACACTGCCCCACACCCACACTGCCCCACACCCACACTGCCCCACATCCACACTGCCCCACATCCACACTGCCCCACATCCACACTGCCCCACATCCACTACATCACACTGCCCCACATCCACACTGCCCCACATCCACACTGCCCCACATCCACACTGTCCCACATCCACACTGCCCCACATCCACACTGCCCACATCCACTGCCCACATCCACACTGCCCCACATCCACACTGCCCCACATCCACACTGCCCCACATCCACACTGCCCCACATCCACACTGCCCCACATCCACACTGCCCCACACCCACACTGCCCCATCCACACTGCCCCATCCACTGCCCCACATCCACACTGCCCCACATCCACACTGCCCCACATCCACACTGCCCCACATCCACACTGCCCCACATCCACACTGCCCCACATCCACACTGTCCCACATCCACACTGCCCCACATCCACACTGCCCCACATCCACACTGCCCACATCCACACTGCCCCACATCCACACTGCCCCACATCCACACTGCCCCACATCCACACTGCCCCACATCCACACTGCCCCACATCCACACTGTCCCACATCCACACTGCCCCACATCCACACTGCCCCACATCCACACTGCCCCACATCCACACTGCCCCACATCCACACTGCCCCACATCCACACTGCCCCACATCCACACTGTCCCACATCCACACTGCCCCACATCCACACTGCCCCACATCCACACTGTCCCACATCCACACTGCCCCACATCCACACTGCCCCACATCCACACTGCCCCACACCCACACTGCCCCACACTTACACTGCCCCACACCCACACTGCCACACACTCATACTACCCTCATAATAAATAATGAAACTGAATGTCAAGGGAATGCAGTTAGAAGCCTGAGTATGAAGCAACTTGCAATGTTATCAGACTGATTGAAGTTGCAGCAGCCAGACTTAGACTTGATTACAAGTACTCAAAATAAATGCCAAGTATGGGGTCAACCTTATGGTCACTTGCTTGAGCACTACTTGCTTAATTGTCCACTTATTGGGGAATTTAGAGGTAGACAGTAAACTAACCTACAGTATGTGATATGTCACGATATTAATATATGATACCAGACACATTGAGCAAATATCCTAAATTTGCTGGCACTAGAAAAGTCAGTTGTAAAGATAAAACCAGATGTACTCCTGTTAACCCCTTTGAGGCCTAGTTCCTAGGCTTTTTGTGTATACATATATCCTTATGCTACCCTCCACAGCATGCATATGAGATGGGGTGCACAATAAACTAGCCACTTCGATGGCAAAAATCTAAATTTCTACCCACACTACCTCCTCACCCACACTACTGCCATATCCACACTACCTCCATATCCACACTACCTCCATATCCACACTACCTCCATATCCACACTACCTCCATACTAACCCATACTCACACTACTAAACACCCACACTTCCCCTCTATATACACTGCACAGCACTAATATCACAACCAGCGACATACTTATCGTTAAAGAGAATATTTTTCGTGTCGGGAAGTTGGCCAGCCCAGCCCAGCTGGCGCCACACTCTCTGACTTTGCTCTGCGTAGTAGTTACTAGTTGTCAAAGGCACTTGTCGATAGACACTTGGCCTGCCCTGTTTCTTGTACTCACCTAGTTGTGGTTGCAGGGGTCGAGTCATTTGTGCTCACCTAATTGTGGTTGCAGGGGTCGATTCATAGCTCCTGGCCCTGCCTCTTCACTGGCCGCCGTGTGTGTGTATTCACATATTTGTACTCACCTATTTGTGGCTGCAGGGGTCGATTCATAGCTCCTGGCCCCGCCTCTTCACTGATCCCTACTAGGTCCTCTTTCTCCCTGCTCCATGAGCTTTATCAAACCTCGTCTTAAAACTGTGTATGGTTCCTGCCTCCACTACATCACTTTCCAGATTATTCCACATCCTAACAACTCTATGACTGAAGAAATACTTCCTAACATCCCTTTGTGTGTGTGTGTGTGTGTGTGTGTGTGTGTGTGTGTGTGTGTGTATGTGTGTGTGTGTGTATGTGTGTGTGTGTGTGTTTTCTCACTGAGTTGTCTTTACCTGGGTCGAGTCTCTGCTCCTGACCCCTCCTCTTAAACCAAAATCGCAGGTATTATTGATTCCTGGCCTCATGGGCATATCATACGTACTCCTGAAACTGTGTCTCGAGTTTGCCTTTACCACTTCATCGTATTGCTCATTCCAGTTATTTACCCTGAGACTGAAGAAAAGTATTTCCTTACATCCCTGTGACTCATCTATGTCTTTGGTTTCTATCTATTATCTCTAGTTTCTATGCTTCTCATTTAAAAAAGTCGGTCTCTATTTGCTTTGTCAAAGCCTCTGAGTATCTTTTATGTCGTAATCATGTCTCCCCTAATTCTTCTTCTAAAGTCTTCAGGTTCAGTTCCTTTAGTCTCTCTTCATAACTCAATCCCCACAGTTCTAGGACTAGTCTTGTTGTAAACCTTTGAACCTTTTCGTTCATGCTTGATCAGGAGAGGGGCTAAGTGTTGGTGCTGCATACTTCGTGATAGGCTTAAAATATGCCGTGTAGAGAGTTACGAAACACACTATTGAGGTTTATGAAGGCAATTCTGCGATTAACTAATATGCTACGTATGAGGTTCGATTTATATTCACCTCTGGCTATGTGTTGGGTATGATGTTCGCTCCAAGATCTTTCTCCTTGAGTAATATATGTAGTTTCTCGCCACTCAAGCTGTATTCTGTCTGTGGTTACCTCTCTCCATCCCCAGTTTGCATGACATTGCACTTGTTAGGGTTAAACTCCAACAACCACTTGTGTGACCATTCTTGCAGTGTCCAGGTCTACCTGTAACCTGTCTCTGTCCTCTTAAGTTTGTATCCTTCTTATTAGTTTTACGTCATCAACAAACAATGAGTCATGAGTCAGTTTCATCGGGTAGGTCATTTATACGTATATTCAGAATAATAAAGGCCCTAGAACTGACCCTCAGGGAACCCCACTTGTTACACTTTCCCATGCTGAAATATCTAACTTTACCATCACCCTTTGTCTTCTGTTCGTTAGGTCTTTAGGACTTTACCTTTTACCTTTTATCCCTGCGTGCTCCTCTAATTTGTGATCCAATCTCTGGTGGGGTACAGTGTCAGATACTTTCCTACACTCCAAGAATATGCAGTCAACCCTTCATTTTCTTTCTTGGTTGATTTCCGTTATTCTGTCATAGAATTCGAGTATGTTAGTGAGGTAAGACTTATCTTCCCTAAATCCATGCTGGCTTTCTGTAAAAAAAAGTCCCATATCTTTAGATGTTCAACCACTGATACTGGTCTATAATTCATGCCTCTTGTCTGTTCCCATTGCTTATATATTGGGATCACATTTGCAGTTTCCCAGCTGTTCGGTACATTCTCTGTCTCTGGGGATATGTTGTAGTTCACACAGTTCTTCCACTACTTTTTTCAGTATTCATGGTGATATACCGTCAGGCCCCATGGCTTTTGATGCGTCTAACTCTTTTAGTAGATTTATTACTTCCTCCTCTGATGCATGAATGTATCCAATATATGCTGTTTAGCCGTTTCAGCCTTGCATTCTGGCACTATCCTAGTTTCCTCAGTGAATACCTATTTAAATCTTCTGTTTAATTCCTCGCAAACTTCTCTATTACCTTCTGTAAGTTCTTTCCCTCCTTCCCTCTTCAGTCTTATTACTTGGTCTTTTACACTCATCTTCTTCTTATGTGAATGTAGTAGTTTCGGTTCCGATTTTGTTTTTGCTGCTATGTCATTCTCAAACTGTTGTTTGGCTTCTCTTCTTATCGTTGCATATTCATTCCTCCCTTTTCTCTGGCGCATCATCTGTATTCTTCACTTTCAAGGATAGGAAGTGTTATCAGTATAGCTGTAATGAAGAGGGAGAAGAGAAAATGAGGGAAAGCAAGTGAGAGTAGGAGTAGGTGAAGGAACAGGGGAAGATAGCTTTATCGTTAGTGGTATATAGATAAGAAAGGTTAGAGGATGGGGAAAAGGGGTTGCCAGTTTCTACACCTGGTTGTTGGTTGGTAGTTGTTGGTCATCAGGGTATCTTGGCTCTTGCACCTCCACCCCTGTTTCTGTGATTGCTTCTCTTTGTGCTTCCCTCTCCTCTCACCTTAGCTTTCCAGATTTTCTCTACTCATAGGTTTACTCTCACTTTCTGTTGTATGATTCACTGTCCTTTGTTTCTCTTCATTTATAATAGCCTCCCTCTATTTTTTTTCTTCCATTTCCTTTTGTATTTTACATTCCAAACCTTCAATTAAGATGTTCAGTAGTTTGCATCTTTTTTCACACATCTCAACATTCATCTCCCTTTCATTTTGGCGATACCCTCTGTCGCACGTCATATTTTCCTCATCCATCTTTTACCCTTTCCCTTGTTCCTCCTTTTTTTAGCTGTGTTCACCTGAGATATTCTCGCCCACCTACTTTACCAGCGAAATTGTTCTTGGGGGAGACCTCAGCTAGTTGTAAATTATTACTTCTCTTGCCCCACAATACAACTTGGCAAGTTTATTGACATCTCCAGCCCAGTAATATGTTCTCTGGTGGTTTATGTACTCCAGGTCTGCTGTGTGACTCAGGAGGAAGCAGGTAGGCAGACTCCACCACACGAGGTACATGGCTCAGACACTTCTTTGGATAACTCGTCTATATGTATTCACATATATGTAGTTGTAGGGGTCGAGTCTCAGCTGCTGACCCCGCCTCTTCGCTGGTCGCTACTAGGTTCATTCTCATGGCTTCTAGAGCCTCATAGTACGTCTTCTTAAAGCTGTGTATGGATCCTGCCTCTACCACTTCACTCTCGAGGTCGTTCCACTTCCTGACTACTATAAGGCTGAAGACATACTTCCTAACATCCCGATGACTCATCTGAGTTCTCAACTTCCAGCTGTGTCCTCGTGTTCCTGTTTCCCATATCAAACAATCTGTCCTCCAGTGTCATCACGTTGAGTTTCCTTAACTTCTCCTCATAGGACATACCCCTTAGTGCAAACTTTTGCACTATCTCTAATTTCTAGACGTGCTTGACCAGGTGTGGGTTCCATACTGGTGCTACGTACTCCAGTACGAGCCTGACGTACACGATGTACAGTGTCATGGATGACTCCTTACATATTAAAACGCTATGCTGCAACAGTTATTTGGTTGATGTACGCATCAGTGTGTGTGTCCTCACCTAGTTGTACTCACCTGGTTGTGGTTGCAGGGGTCGATTCATAGCTCCTGGCCCCGCCTCTTCACTGGCCGCTACTGGGTCACTCTCCCTGCCCCATGAACTTTATCATACCTCTTCTTAAAGCTATGAATGGACCTTGCCTCCACTACATCGCTTCCCAAACTATTCCACTTCCCGACTACTCTGTGACTGAAGAAATACTTCCTAACATCCCCGTGATTCATCTGAGTCTTCAACTTCCAACTGTGTCCCCTTGTTGCTGTGTCATCTCTGGAACATTCTGTCTCTGTCCACATTGTCAATTCCTCTCAGTATTTTATATGTCGTTATCATGTCCCCCCTATCTCTCCTGTCCTCCAGTGTCGTCAGGTCGATTTCCTTTAACCTCTCCGGGACTTGTCTTGTTGCAAATCTTTGCACTTTTTCTAGTTTCTTTACGTGTTTGGCTAGGTGTGGGTTCCAAACTGGTGCTGCATACTCCAGTATGGGCCTAACGTACACAGTGTACAGGGTCCGGAACGATTCCTTATTAAGATGTCGGAATGCTGTTCTTAGGTTTGCTAGGCGCCCGTATGCTGCAGCAGTTATTTGGTTGATGTGCGCCTCAGGAGATGGGCCTGGTGTTATACTCACCCCAAGATCTTTTTCCTTGATTGAGGTTTGTTGTCTCTGGCCCCCCTAAACTGTACTCCGTATGCGGTCTTCTTTGCCCTTCCCCAATCTTCATGACTTTGCACTTGGGGGGGGGGGTGTATGTGTGTGTGTACTCACCTAATTGTACTCACCTAATTGTGGTTGCAGGGGTCGAGACTCAGCTCCTGGTCCCGCCTCTTCGCTGTCCGCTGCTGGGTCTCTGCTCTCCCTGGTCCATGAGCTTTATCATACCTTGTCTTAAAACTATGTATGGTTCTTGCCTCCACTATATCTTTCTCTAGACTATTCCACTTCCTGACTACTCTGTGGCTGAAGAAATGCTTCCTAACATCCCTCTGACTCATCTGAATCTTCAGCTTCCAGTTGTGTCCCCTTGTTTCTGTGTTCCCTCTCTGGAACATCTTGTCACTGTCTACCTTGTCGATTCCCCGCAGTATTTTGTATGTCGTTATCATGTCTCCTCTGACCCTTCTTTCCTCCAGTGTTGTTAGTCCTATTTCCCTCAGCCTTTCTTCATAGGACAGACCCCTGAGTTGTGGCACTAACCTTGTTGCAAACCTTTGCACTTTTTCTAGTTTCTTGACGTGCTTGACCAGGTGTGGGTTCCAGACTGGTGCTGCATATTCTAGTATGGGCCTGACGTACACGGTGTACAGTGTGTGTGTGCGCGTGTGTGTGCGTGCGTGCGTGAGTGTGCACATTCTCTCCCACACACACACAAATTTTGTCGTACATATACAGACAAAAATAATATAACAAGTTTTCAGTAAAAATTTATGAGTTTGTTGTGTGGAGGAAAGGGGTCAGAGGCGCCATAAACATCAACACAGTGTACGTGCTGATGTATTTTCCTCTCCTGAATTTTTTTTTATTTTTGTGTGTTGTGCATTTGTCCTCGTTGTGTCCCGTGTTATATAATAATTGAGTTTTTTTAAGTGTTTTTATTACTTGAAGGATCCAGTAATATCCGTTCATTGATGTCGTTTTTTGCTGTCAGTCTTTTCCAAGAAATATTTTCATTGACTATTCTGCTCGATTTTTTCTCTCAGTGTGTAAACATGGATTAATATTTTTTTCAGTCTTGGAAGCGCAATAAACCCGTAGGGATCATGCAGCGAGGGTGTTTATATTTCCTTCCGTTTTGTTACTTCTTTTTTAATTTCATCCATATTTACCAGATGGTTTTTAATGTGCAGACTCCACATTTTGAGTTGTGGAAATTTCAATCTATTGTTTTTAAAGTAAATTATTGACCATATAATAACTAGAGCATGCCTCTTCTGATCAGTTTTAAACGTTCACTGCTGGAGTATCTTAATTGCCACTACTTTTGTATATTAAGTTTGGTCTCTGCGGATGCCAATTTTCCTATTATTTTTTGCTAATTTAAAACAAACTGTATTTTTTTTTAAATCAAAATAATTTTTTTTTTGTTATAGGATTGTAGAGAACTTTAATTAGAATTCATATAAGAAAAGAAAACTGGAGGAAAGAAAAAAAATCGTTTATTATTCGAAAACGCCTTATCCGATCGGCTTCAAATTTTCGACGCTAGTGTGATGCATCTTGCGCAAGATTTATAGGAGTGTTTTCATGTGATAGGTGTAGACAGTCTCCTGTGATCACCTTCGACAGTTTCCTGTGATCACCTTCGACAGTCTCCTGTGATCACCTTCGACAGTCTCCTGTGATCACCTTCAACAGTCTCCTGTGCTCACCTTCAACAGTCTCCTGTGATCACCTTCAACAGTCTCCTGTGATCACCTTCAACAGTCTCCTGTGATCACCTTCAACAGTCTCCTGTGCTCACCTTCAACAGTCTTCTGTGCTCACCTTCAACAGTCTCCTGTGATCACCTTCAACAGTCTCCTGTGATCACCTTCAACAGTCTCCTGTGATCACCTTCAACAGTCTCCTGTGATCACCTTCGACAGTCTCCTGTGATCACCTTCAACAGTCTCCTGTGATCACCTTCAACAGTCTCCTGTGATCACCTTCAACAGTCTCCTGTGTTCACCTTCAACAGTCTTCTGTGCTCACCTTCAACAGTCTCCTGTGATCACCTTCAACAGTCTCCTGTGATCACCTTCAACAGTCTCCTGTGATCACCTTCAACAGTCTCCTGTGATCACCTTCGACAGTCTCCTGTGATCACCTTCAACAGTCTCCTTGATCACCCTTCGACAGTCTCCTGTGATCACCTTCAACAGTCTCCTGTGATCACCTTCAACAGTCTCCTGTGATCACCTTCAACAGTCTCCTGTGATCACCTTCAACAGTCTCCTGTGATCACCTTCAACAGTCTCCTGTGATCACCTTCAACAGTCTCCTGTGATCACCTTCAACAGTCTCCTGTGATCACCTTCAACAGTCTCCTGTGATCACCTTCAACAGTCTCCTGTGATCACCTTCAACAGTCTCCTGTGATCACCTTCAACAGTCTCCTGTGATCACCTTCAACAGTCTCCTGTGATCACCTTCAACAGTCTCCTGTGATCACCTTCAACAGTCTCCTGTGATCACCTTCAACAGTCTCCTGTGATCACCTTCAACAGTCTCCTGTGATCACCTTCAACAGTCTCCTGTGATCACCTTCAACAGTCTCCTGTGATCACCTTCAACAGTCTCCTGTGATCACCTTCACAGTCTCCTGTGATCACCTTCAACAGTCTCCTGTGATCACCTTCACAGTCTCCTGTGATCACCTTCAACAGTCTCCTGTGATCACCTTCGACAGTCTCCTGTGATCACCTTCAACAGTCTCCTGTGTCACCTTCAACAGTCTCCTGTGATACCTTCAACAGTCTCCTGTGATCACCTTCAACAGTCTCCTGTGATCACCTTCAACAGTCTCCTGTGCTCACCGTCAACAGTCTCCTGTGCTTACCTTCAACAGTCTCCTGTGCTCACCGTCAACAGTCTCCTGTGCTTACCTTCAACAGTCTCCTGTGCTCACCGTCAACAGTCTCCTGTGCTTACCGTCAACAGTCTCCTGTGCTTACCGTCAACAGTCTCCTGTTACCTTCAACAGTCTCCTGTGCTCACCTTCAACAGTCTCCTGTGCTTACCGTCAACAGTCTCCTGTGCTCACCTTCAACAGTCTCCTGTGATCACCTTCAACAGTCTCCTGTGCTTACCGTCAACAGTCTCCTGTGATCACCGTCAACAGTCTCCTGTGATCACCTTCAACAGTCTCCTGTCACTTCAACAGTCTCCTGTGCACTCACAGTCTCCTGTGCACCGTCAACAGTCTCCTGTGATCACCTTCAACAGTCTCCTGTGCTTACCGTCAACAGTCTCCTGTGCTTACCGTCAACAGTCTCCTGTGCTACCGTCAACAGTCTCCTGTGCTCACCGTCAACAGTCTCCTGTGCTCACCGTCAACAGTCTCCTGTGCTCACCGTCAACAGTCTCCTGTGCTCACCGTCAACAGTCTCCTGTGATCACCGTCAACAGTCTCCTGTGATCACCGTCAACAGTCTCCTGTGCTTACCGTCAACAGTCTCCTGTGATCACCGTCAACAGTCTCCTGTGCTCACCTTCACAACGTCAACACTGGTGTATCCGACTTAGAATAAAGTTGATATATTTAATGGAGTGTGTGGATGCCATTTTATTGCATTATTTTGCCTTGAGGTTGGTGAGTCCGGATCCAAGGAACCGGACTTTTCTTTCTCTTCCTTGGATTGAATTTAAGTGCCTCTCATTACACAGGAAGTATATTACTCCTATGGGTTTAACGCTTTTCTCTGATTAAAATATAACAATTGTAATGAGCATCAATCTCCACTGCCTGATCCATCGTATGAAATAGACGGGTCATTTCATGGGTTTAGGCTGTGTTAGACTCTGCGCAATAACTGCAAAATACTTCTGGTTAGTTTTACAACTTTTAGCGCTAATGTGTTTTCCTCAAAGGAAACTATCTCTTAACGCATGTTTGTGTAAGTCATCATGTGCCAATTTTATTAATTAGTTTCTCTGAAATAGTTGAAGAATATCTCTTCTGATCAAAAATAAGTCAGTGACATTTTTTGGTTATCGTTGGTTAAATCAATATAATGTTCTTTTATAAGTTTGTAACACCTGTGTGCTCTTAAGATCATTATTAACAATTTGTATGTTATGTACACTAAGCTTATATAAACCTTACGTACTCACGTACTTTCTTAATAGCTGGTCAATCTCACTTAGATAAAAGTTTGGATTGCTTTTGACCTGTAGGTCCCAGTTTGCTTTTTTTGGAAGAAACTGAAAAAGCGAAATAATAATTTTATTTCATAATTGGTGAGTGTTGCATGTGATTAGCTTCAACCTTCCGGGTTTATAACTTGATAACGCAGCTTCTGAGAAGCTTCAAGATTAATGTGCTTGTTTATTTAAGAATGTTGCTTTGTTTGGTGTCTTTGAAAGGTTTGAATTAGATTTAGCCTGTATGTCTTAATTTACCATTTTTATTGAAATTTGGGTATCAGTTTCCATAGGATGACGTGTGAATGCCTCTTCTGATTCCCTTCAAATCTTCAGCGCTAATATTCAACTGCATTAGCAACTTTTGCCACGCACTGAACTATTCCAGTCGCGTTCATTGAGGTACAAAAGACTACTACTTTTTTGGATCGCACATTGACCGAAATGCGTCTAGTTGTTGCTATATAATCACCATGAGATGTACCATCTTAAATGTTCCGAAGGTCATATCACGCTCTTGATGCCACCTTTGTTACCATGTTCTTATGTACTTGTCAACATTGTGTTCCTTTGTTCATTTATCATTTCTTTAGGTCAGTTTGCGTAAGTTCTCTTGAGTGTTAAAGACATGTATTTCCTACTTTGCTTAGGATTTTTTGTTATTATCTTTTAATTATATTTCAGGTTACTGTCACTTATGATTTTTTCTAGATATCTTGCGCCTGAGAACTATTTTGTCACAGGGACTTAATTTACAATTATTTCAGATTGTTTTCCCCAATTAATCTCCTTAAAGCCCTCAGGAATATTTGAAATTCTTGACAGGTAAACAAAGGCAGCAGAAGAGGTTCAAATCTGTCTCAAGACGAGAGTCTTAGTTGCTGATTAACTTTAAGATACATAACATAATCTAACTTTATTCCCAGTAACTCTCTGAGGTTCACCTGCTTCCAATTAGTCACTACTATTATTAGCATTGACCTTTATAATAATAATTATTACTGTATTCATGGGGAAGCACTAAACCCATAAGAGACATAAAACACCAAAGAAATTGGAGGCAGGTTTGTTCCCGAGGAAAGGGAGGGTAGCTCCAATTCCTTGGGTCAGTATTCTTAACATCAGGGCGCCCTCATTTCCCTTGAAGGGTGGCGTCCCTTTAATTTCCGTGTTCAAACTTTTGTAATATTCCTTATTTGCCTTTTTATATTCATCTTTTATTTTACTTGCCACAACTGCCTTGGAAAGTAGCGGTGGTCAGGGTGTGCCCTTTCCACCGGTACTTTCCCTGTCATAACCGAAGTCTCGTCCTCACGGAGAGGACGTGATTAAAACCTATGGCATTAATTGCTTACAAACATGTTATTACGAATTTACGAGTCAGTCGCATTTCTGTTTTATACTCATACTCCCTTTCAACACTTGCAGTGACATCCATGTGTATACTGCAGTATACACTGATGACAGCAAATACCTAGATGGGGTGGGATACGCAGCTGTTACATGCACATTTACTAGAAGCAACAAATATTTTCACAGCAGTTATATGCGCTTCTCACAGCGTTGTCCGCATCTTAACAATGTCTACCTCATTCGCAGCTTAGTTAGTCAGTTCAGACTCTCAGGTAAGGACCCACTAGGGGCGAGGGGAAAGTGGGGACAGAAGAAGAATAGCCGGTGAGAGGAAGAGCTGAAGTAGAAGAGAAAGAGTCAGGACTAAACCCAACAGTCTAACTACTTTATTAGGATGATTCGCAGCTTCAGCCTCTCAAAATGCATTACAAGCTATCCAAAGCTGTGACTCACCATATCTCATCATACTTTACATTCAGTAAACGTTGTGTCTCATCTTTATCACGTACAAAGAGATCGTCCTTTTTTTCTGGGTCTTTGGATGAATACATTCCTAGACTTCGTTGCTCATTCCACAGCTCAAGAACTTCCTCTTCCACAAGGAAGTCCCATTTTCACACTTTTTGTTTAATACAGTCTCAGCGCCTTCGAAAATTTATTTTATTTAAATAATTGTAAGCGCTAAACCCATGTGGGTTATTCAGCACAAATCGTGGTGGAGGCTTGATCCTCCATGTGCTGAACTCGAGGCAAACACGCTTCCTATTTGTACCCACTTAGATTTTAGCGCCTTCGAGACCGCTGGCAAAGGCTACTTTGTATCAAACCGCATTTATGTTCCTAGTCATCTTCGCTTCATCACTGTTGCTTATGGAATACCATCCTCTCACAGTACATACTCAAGACCCGCGTCACGAAACGCTTGTTCTTTTTCATAATGAATCTTACCTTTTTTTTAAGAAACTTCGGTGTTTATATCACTTGTAATCACTTCACTGGTTAAAATTACTGGAGACGGTAATGTCAAAGACAGACCACACACACACACACACACACACACATACACAGGATCCATTCATAGCTTTAAGAAGAGGTATGATAAAGCTCATGGCGCAGGGAGAGTGACCCAGTAGCGGCCAGTGAAGAGGCGGGGCCAGGAGCTATGTCTCGACCCCTGCAACCACAACTAGGTAAGTACTGGACGGAGAGATCGTACCCATGGACACCTCATGAACAAATGCCAGGCGCCTCTCTTTAAGGAGTGTCAACTTTTGCTGACAGTAAAACATCTAATAATTGATTGGTGTAACTATGAGAGAGCACACTGAGCTTATTTTCAACATCTTTGATGTATAGTTGTACTCTAGCTGCCTTTCTCTCAAGGCGCCACCTTCAAGGCAGACTCTGCATTACTTTTTATCTAGAACTAGCCTATTACAACTAGCCATTGTTTATCTAGAACCCTCCACTCCTTGTACTCATCATGATACGTCTTTGGGGAGGTTTGATGATACTAGAAACATCTTTTAAATATTTTTTTTCTTCGCGGAAGGTGCATTAAAGATGTTGAAGCACTCTTATGGCAGAAAATCTGAGCTACCCTCCACTTTCTTGGATTAAATAATAATAACAGTATAATAATATAAAATAATAATCATAATCATAATAATAATGTCAGTTTTATGTTAAATTAGAAAACGTTACCTAGTGTCACATCTTAGGAATGTGATGGTTCAGTTGAGTCACCCATCATGTTCATGTAGGTTTGCCAGGACGGGTCCTGGCCCGGATATTCTTTCATGTGGTGACCCGGCAGTGGCTCCCGAAGGAGTGTCGAAGTTGGTGCCAGTGATGTATCGTTCACAGCCCTATGGCAGGGGCACGGTGAGCAGTCATGTCAAGTGGAGTACCGTTTACAACCCTATGGCGAGGAAGCCCTATGACAAAGGCACGGTGAGTCTTCTGCAGGTCAAGTGGAGTACCGCTTAATTAAAGCCTTATGACGGGGGCAGTTGTATGGCAAAGGCGCGGTGAGCCGTCTTCGTGTCAAGTGGAGTACCGCTTACAGACCTATACCTGGAGTATACGTGGAGAGGGTTTCGGGGTCACTGCCCCCGCGGCCCGGTCTGTGACCAGGCCTGGCGGTGGATCAGGGCCTGATCAACCAGGCTGGTACTGCTGGCCGCACGCAAACCGACGTACGAACAACAGCCCGGCTGGTCAGGTACTGACTTTAGGTGCCCGTCCAGCGCCTTCTTGAAGACAGCCCGCTTCTATTTGATTATAATAATAAATAATTGAAGACAGCCAGGGGTCTATTGGTAATCCCCCTTATGTATGCTGGTAGGCAGTTGAACAATCTTGAGCCCCTGGCGGTTATTGTGATGTCTTTTAGTGTACTCGTGGTTTCCCTGCTTTTCATTGGGGGGGGGATGTTGCATCTCCTGCCGAGTCTTTTGCTTTCGTAGGTAGTGATTTTCGTATGCAGATTTGGTACTAATCCCTCTAGGATTTTCCAAGTGTATATTATCTTGTATCTTTCTCGCCTGCTTTCCAGGAAATACAAGTCAAGGGACTTCAACCGTTCCCAGTAATTTAGGTGTTTTATCGTACTTGTGTGTGACATGAAGGTTCTCTGTACATTCTTCAGGTCAGCAATATCACCTGCCTTGAAAGGGACCGTTAGTGTACAGCAATATTCCAGCCTAGAGAGAACAAACAGTTTGAAAAGAACCATTATGGGCTTGGCATCTCTGGTTTTGAAGGTTCTCTTTATTCTGTCCTCCGCCTATGGCGGAGGCAACTTTATGACAAGGGCGCTGTGATTCAACTCCAGTTGAGCCATTCCTGGCACTCAGGCCGCTGCCGAGTGCCAGAACGTCTCAGGAGATTCTTTGGAGGTGTATTGAACACCTAACGTCATACAGAAGTCTGAGTCACCCATCGGTCAGTGACGCCTGACGTGTGGAGTTCATATTCCCGTCACCGTCCGTCGGCATGAGGCAGCTGAAGTGTAGACAGACATCAGTGAGGCAAGACGCACTGGCACACTTCTCACCATTTCTTCTCGATAAACCCGGGCAGAGTAGTTGCATATCTTCAAAGCTTCCATTTATATTTATGAACCCACCGATAACAACAACAATAAAAATAAAAAAAATAATAATAAATATGTCTTCAGTCTTGGGGTAGTGAGTTAGTAGAATGACTTAGACGAGGAAGATGTGGGTACAAACTCACTCCAAAGACTCACTACACAAACTCACTGCAAAGACTCATTATACAAACTCACTGCAAAGACTCATTATACAAACTCACTACACAAGCTCATAAAGACTCCATACACAAATTCATACACAATTACACAACTTCACAAAAACTCACTTACACAAACTTCATACAAAACTCACTTCACAAACTTCATACAAAACTCACTTCACAAACTTCATACAAAACTCACTTCACAAACTTCATACAAAACTCACTTCACAAACTCCATAAACGAACTTACTATACAAACTCCATACAGAACTACTTACACTAACTGACAACATCAGCTCAGTACACAAACTACATATACAAACTTGACTCTCCATTCATGAGTATGACATGACCAATATCAGAAACCAGTGATACCAGTCAGTATATAGTCGCGGCCATGTAACGCACGCACACACGCACACACACACACACACACACACACACACACACACACACGCACGCACACACACACACGAAGTGAGTGAAGACGGTACATCTTTTGATAACTTCAGTCTATTAATCAAAGTTAATTACCCATTGTTAGAGTTATGGACGAGGAGGAGAATCTCGAGCACAAAGGAAATGATTAATTACTTGAACCTTAACATAATTACTTGAATTATTCATACAGGTATTACTGTCTCACAGTATTGTTTATCCCATTATTAATTACAGCTGCCATGAATTACTCGTTGGGTAAATACATAGTTGCTCTTATTAATATTAGTTATTTCATGAGCCATATATTTAATTAATCTTTTTCATTATTCTTTACTCTTCTCGAACTTAGAACTCAAAATACTTCGAGAACAACATGAATCATACCATGTTTACGTCCCCATGACTATCATGAGAGCCCATGACCAACAATCGTTTCTCGTGATCTTGGTACCCTTAGCCAGTTATACTCCTGTTGTTGTTAACATAAATACATTTATAGCATTTTAATGCACTTGTCTCCAGGGCTCGATTTCTGGAAGGCCACACGTATTAACAACTGCACACTATCGCTTGCACTAACACTCACTGTATTTTGGAAAAAAAAATTAGATTTAGGTGAGAAGCCAGAAGCCTTGGTTCCAATTTATAAAGGAGATAGCGGAATGATAATTGGTTTGACGGTTCCCCCCCTTCCATCCCCTATGAATATAATAATAATAATACATAAGGTCAAAGGCATAATAGGCAGGATTTTATTTATATTTACTAATAGGTCACAATAAGTGATAGTAAACAGAGGGAGATCCAGGACAATAAAAGCTGAGCTGCGACAGTCAGGCTTCTGATACATATACAGTT
Organism: Cherax destructor; assembly: GCA_009830355.1. NCBI lineage: Eukaryota > Metazoa > Arthropoda > Malacostraca > Decapoda > Parastacidae > Cherax > Cherax destructor. The sequence goes on from WNWK01002251.1 coordinate 214,700, forward strand.
ATCTAGTTCATTCTCAGAGCAGACAGATGAAACACAACCCTCATGTTTATGTCATCCTTTGCACGACACAAACATACACATGAAAGTTGGCTCAGTAGAAGACGTTGAGAAGTTACAGTCAGGTAACATAGTCTTTTACTGGGCAACAGAATGCATTGTGATCATCTGTGACAAATTTCAGCTGCTACTATAGGGAAAAAAATGAACTCACAACGAGTGCAAGATACAAAACGCAATAAGATCTCTTAACAGAACGAAGAACAAGGGAAAAGTTCGATGAATACTAATGTCAGATGACCAGAGGTATAGCCAACCAACCAGAGGTATAGCCAACCAACCAGAGGTATAGCCAACCAACCAGAGGTATAGCCAACCAACCCGGGCTCGGGAACTAAGCTCATTGTCACGCGTCCTTCTCCCCTTCTACCGAAAATATAAAAAGTGTAATTTTAAAAGATGCAGAGTGTAGATAGATTAGTAAAAAATACAAGAACACTGAATGTCCTTACTACACATATTTCTTACCTGTTTTTTACACCATCAACACTCATTACAGGATATTTTCCCAGAACACTGAAATTTGACCCAAGCTCTCATACTGTTTCATAATCTTGTTATGTTTCCAATAAGACAGTCTAGAAGAATATTAAAATTATTATTTTTGAATTGGTTTTCTGAATTAGTTTCTCCCATTTTCTCGCTATTTATTTCGTCTGCAAACTTGAGTTTTTTCCTGACATTGAGGCTGACATACCGATGCTCCCTGTAACAAACTTACATTGTATATGATTACATTCCTGTTATTTCTTAAATTAATAGGATCTCCTTCAAGCTTTCTAAATTTCTAACCTCTGTGTCTCCTGTCGAACTTCTGCATGTAAGATATTTTTTTCTGTAGTCAATGGCTTTAGAACTTCAGCCAAACTAAAGCCATAATGACGTACTCAATATATTTCATGAAGATAACAGTTCCAGGCAAAGATTAGCAGACAGCGGTCTAACACAACCCTGGCTCACCAACTTGTCCACACACATTTTATATAGGGAGCAACCTACAGTTTCGGTTAATTTATAATATATGAAAAATACATCGCTGCCTTTACCCCTTCCCTTAACCAACGCCCCTGCAAGTAACCTAACGTTTAAGAACACAGCAAGGTAAGAACTACGTAGCAAAGACGGAGATAATGATAGGATTATAAGCACTGTAAAAGAGAAAAGCGCTAGTAATAATGTTATTCTTCAAAAGCATTTGTGCTCTCTCGTTTAGGATACTTCCTTCTAGGCAGGAGAGATACTCAAGCTAGAAAAATACAGAGAGCATTTACTTTTTACCAAACTCAGTAAACTAAAGTTAAAACTTCAGTAAACTAAAGTTAAAACTTCAGTAAACTAAAGTTAAAACTTCAGTAAACTAAAGTTAAAACTTCAGTAAACTAAAGTTAAAACTTCAGTAAACTTCAATAAACTGAAGTTAAAACTTTAGTAAAACTTCAGTAAACTAAAGTTAAAACTTTAGTTTACTGAGTTTTGTATTGGGACCCCGCTCAAAACAGCCGACATGTGTTTTAGGGTATGATTCCTAATATACATATGAAAATATTTAGTGGAGTGAGAGAGTAACCCCAGTGATGAGCAGAGGTGCCACAGGCACAGTTAGAAAACACTGTCAACATCTGTGATCCACGACTTTAATCTTCCACCAGTAGATATAATAAATTGTTGCAACAAAGATAAGTCTTTAAGAGAAAACTAGACAAATTTCAGAAATAAGTGTCTGCAACGAGCAGCAATAGAATGTTCGATCAGTCACTAGGGAAATCTGGCCTCGGGTCAGGGTAGAATAACTGTTGAAACAGGTCACAGGTAAGTGCTGAATATTACATCCCGGCCCCTGGACAGTGAGTTCGTGCCACTGTATATAACTTATGTCTTGCAGTGTTCTTATTCCTCTGGCTACGCTTTGCATAAAGATTCTTTCATATCAGAATGTATTTATAACTGAAATGTGGTCAGTGAAATTGATGAAAGTACATTTAGGTGTCACATGGCTATTCTAGATCTCTCTCTTCTCAAAATATTAACCCCTCTTTGAGTGGGTTCATGGGGATCTATATCCCACTCATTGTTGCATAGTTATGCTTCTATTTCTTCTTGAAACGCTTGAAGAAGAGAATATCTAGTCCGGTCGAAGTGCCAGGGCTCTCTGTAAACACTTTCTTCCGCAGATTCCATCATGTGGTAATGACAGGTAAAGTGGAGAATTCTTTTGTCGAGTTTCTTGTGCGGGAGAGTGCAGCAGCAGCCATTCTTCAACATCGTGTTGCTCACAGTTGTGTTGCTCACAGTTGTGTTGCTCACAGTTGTGAGCAACATGAGGATATCTCTTGTACTTTGTCTTCCCTTCCCAGCTGCTCCAGCTGTTTTTCAGTCCTTGAAGATAGGATTGGGATAGGAAGCATGTCCACTTGACTGGTGAAGTCGAGATGCAACTTGCCATCCCAGTGCATAATGAGGAACATGTTAGAAACAAAATGTGATGTTGCATTCTCTTCCGACGAATGTTGTCTCGACAGATGGAGAGTTCAGCTGGGTCATGACTAAGACTTGAAACCGCCTGAGAAAAAAATGTATGCAACATTGCAGTCTGCCAGTTTGGTTCAATCCAGTGTCAACACTAACTCAAGAGTAACGATATTCAGTCTTTGTATGGATGTAGTCAGTGCTGCGAATGGACGTTTTGCATCGGATTCGTCAGCTGAGACAGACCTCGACTCGTCAATGGTTTCCGGGTCGCTTTGGTTACTAGAGCTGGACGAGGACAAGAACTCCATCGTGATTGGTGCGTTGATCCTCCTCGGACTTTACTTTCCAAGACTTGCTTTCTGAGCGTCCATTCTCTGACACTTGCCAAAGTTTTGTTTGATAATGAGTGGTAGTTGTTGCTGCAGTCATACTACTGATATATAATATAAATATGAAGATACAGCAATGTCAGAAATTAAGGTCACGAATAAGAGCTTCATTTACAGCGAGCACAACAGACGAAACCTCCCCGCCTGCCTGCTGCTGATACAGTGAAATTGATCACACACCATCGCCACACTGCAGTGCCTGACATACAAATCGTGTACATTCTAGTGATACCCATGTTGCAATACCTTAAAACATATTAATGTTCTCATTAATCAAGCTGGGAGGGGAACTGTATCCAACACACCGGTATTAATGTACTTAGTAAATTTAATTAATAATTTAAAAGTTAAATCTCGAACAGGATTCCCCCCCTTCCCCCAGATTTATACAGATTGATATTTTTTTTCATTGACATTGATAAAAAATGTTTTATTTTGGGATCAAACTTAACATAGAAACCTCGCCTAACCTAACAAACTAGCGTAATTTTTTTAAGCTAAATTCTGCTATGTATAGGATAGGTGAGTTTAAATTTTTTTAATACTGCTTCAAATCAACTATATATTATATATTTTCGTTATATTCAGATTGATTTCCGCTGATTTATGGCAAAAATTAATTCTGCTTATGTGGCGAAGAACACCCTTGCCGAATAGACCAAACTCGGCGATTTCTCTCCCTTCTTCCCCTTTCTTCTTCTTTCTTATACAAAAAAAAAATCACCACAGAAGAGGCTGCTACTCTGTATGATAGTTGTGTATACATACTGTAGATGAGTATTTCACATCCATGTACACTTATACATACACAAATAAACACCTATGTATATACACACACACAAGATGCGGGGCCAGGAGCTGTGAATCGACCCCTGCAACCACAATTAGATGAGTACACATATATACAGTATGCATCCAACTGGGGCATTATTAGGCTGCTAATGAGTACTGGAAAACTAGTGATGGACAGTGAGGTTATCCTCAAGTACCAGAGTAGATCAAGTATAATAATAATAATAATAATTTTTATTTCAATGCATGTTACAAGTGTACAATGTTATTGGTAGTTACAATTATAAAACAATTATAAAACTGTAATGCAAGGAGAGCCACTGGCATGCCATGGCATTAGGGGCAGTTTATTCTAGAGACTTATTCACTAAGTACTTAATGCTAAAGAAATTGATTGAGTTTATTCTAGTTCTGTATTATTTAAATTATTAAATGGTTAT